>MU397360.1:0-85025 GCA_022578865.1 Xylaria sp. FL0043 | reverse complement strand
GGCTCATGTTGAAAAAATAGCTTCAAAAAGGTTGTTTTGGTGGTTGTTTTGGTAAGGGGGGGGGGGGGGGGGGGGGTCTCAGTTTTTTTGAAGACCGCCTCGCCCGCCATGACCAATCATCCATGGCTCAAATCCAGAATAGCCCAAAACTTTAGCCCTATACTTTTGGCCGCGCTAACTGTTGCTAAAGAAAGATTAAATCAACGACCAACGCAAAGGTCGGTGACAGTAGCTTATTACTTGTTCTAGATCTCGTCATAGGGACAGAAAGGCCCCTTAGCTCTCGAAGACTGGAGCTACCCACACCCTATCCCACGAATGTGCAGATGCTGCGAAGATCCAATATCATATGCCATGTGGAGAGCAAGCAATTGGTACAAGGGTCAGTCCTTGTATCGAGAAATGGATCGTTCCGGTTCTTGACAGTAGGCACTGATCGGCACTACGACGCTACCAACGGCTATACAGTACAACACCATGCAATGGCGCTATGTACGTTGACAAACCAAACACCACAACTGTACGCAGAAAGCAGGGAAAAGAGTTCCCAACCACCTTCCTGTCTGGGTGATAAGCTATGTCAGGTGCCGTGTACCGCTCACCGCTTGCGACTTGCGACGCATTTAGTTACCTACCTCGTCGCGCGATTGCGTCGAATCTGAATGGTGTCGTCCAGCTTCGTGCCGCATATTGATGAATGGTCACCACCCTTCGAGGCTGCCTCAGAGATTGCTTATAGTTTGTTGCGATTCAAAGTCGGTGAGGTCATTACGATCCGAGGCTCGCCATTTGGTTAGTAGGTGAAGCCCACGAAAACAATATGACCTCTTGGCGCATAGCCCCTTTACAATACCTCACCGCCTTCATATCTTCCGACCGGAGAACAGAAGAGTCGCGATCAACAGTCTTCTGATCAAGGAACAAGTGTCCAAAACATCGAATAAGCACTACAGATCTGTGGCGCAGACCCAAAACAAACCTAAACAAACTCTTATAGCCCGAAAAAGCCTAATATGACCGCAGACTAAAGTAAGTACCTAGCGTACCATACTGTAGTCATGATGTCGCATTACAGTAGCACACGTTTCTCCAGAGTTCTCCTATGGTAAGCTACCGTAACATATGCCCAGTATTACCCCGGAATCGTGGCAAAAGTCGCCAAGAGTAACAATACCTCACCACTCTGTTCTGCTGCCTGTTGCTCGTAAGGAAACCTATCTTCATCAGTCTAGCCTTCACAGACACAATATAACATGGAACAGGTGATATTACCTAGTGTAATAGCCCCTCGTTAACACGAGGGGCGGGAGGATCTACGATAAGGATACTATACTGTAATAGTGCCTGTCCCGAATAATGAACTGCCATCCCTTGTTTTCCTAGGGAACAATGGGGCGCAGCCTGCTGCCAGCTTGCATGATCATGGGGGCCTATAACATCACACGTGGTAGCCCTGTTCTTTTGAGAGCGGTCAGCATGCTATTCCTCTTGAAGTATCTCCACCAGCTGCCATTGGGGACCCGCAAGGAATGATTTCAGGTACACTACCCCAAGCCTCGTCATCTGAAAGATTGACAATGCAGGGCATTGTTGAGGCCGCCTTGTTAATATCCAATGGATTCCTTCTAGCCAAAGAGTTAGTAGCGGTTTGATTTCATTCATCGAAGGTCGTTGAATCATAATACAAATCCGCCCCAGCCGCCCTCCAAATTAACTTCTGCAAACTTATTGTCATCGTCCGAGTCCACCATATCAGGACCCTGACCGCACTGTGTGATACTTAAGTAGTAGCTAAGTCCTTCGTATGATTGGGTTAAACTGTATCTTACAGTCCGTCCAAAAATGGCCGTGTGCTTACTTAGTTATGGGCGGACTAGGGTGGTAACCATTGTAGTAGTTTCAAGATACGCAATGGGATAATGTCAAAAGTGCAAGTAAAAGACCTACATTAGATTGCACGATAACCCCTAACTGCTTACCGCCTTTCATTATCCATAGGCACCCATAATGATCGGCCTCCTATGATGGACAGCCACACTTAACCATGACACCGCTGCCCCTCCTGGGTCATGGGGCAAACCATGCTGGACAGTTAATGACGGATTGGATATAGATGGGAGTATGCGAACGGGCTCACCGAATATTGCTCTGAGATAGTCTCTTTTGTGCGAACCAATGTGAAGTCCAGCGGCTATCTAATATGGTTTGTAAAGTACCTACAATATTATAGTTGTTATAACAGATATCTTGAGCGCCAAAATATTAGCATAGTAAACACACGCTGTTTGAGTTGACAACTATTGCTAACAGTCAGCTTTATCTGCAATACCTACATTTCCCGCAAGCTTATTTCCTTACGATAATTCACGCATCACCAACAATCAGCATTTAAAATAGCTACCAAGGCCCTGGTCAACGACCGGGAGACAGGCCTGGGCGGACACGTGGCTGCCCTGTCGCAAATCTCCCTTTTCCCCAGTCGCAACCCAGTCGCAACCCAGCCACTAGGACGATCAACGACCCGCCCCGGACTAACTTATGGTTGCGCTGCAGGGAATAGATAGCGCTACCGTAAAAAGGGCCAAACGATTCCCGCTGTCGATAAAAGATTTCGAGGAATGTGATCCCTGCCTCGTTAATATAGATTAGGTTGGCGTGGATAAGCGGTATAGCTGGCTATTCCTGAACTGACTTAGCACACCAGCCGATTTAAGAAAACGGTGATAAAATCATAACATATACAAGTACACGGGAAACATATGGTATATACACCGGTGTGGCTATTCTTCAACTTGATCTACTATTGAGTACTAATGCACTGGTAAGGTCAGAGATAATTGTTAACATATCATGATGCTATGCACAATCGAGAAAAACCAGGCATTGAAGAGACGAGCGTGATAAGGCGATGCCTGAGACTCATAGCAATACGCCAGAGACGAGGCCGCAGTTCGAGGCAGCCTGCAGTTTAATCCCCAAACCACGGCGGAACCGAAATTACAACAACGCTTGCTTCACATGTGGTAGGACTGCATAAGTACTGCGCATCATTAAGCGGAGTGTCCTATCTTCCGTGAGAGATAGGGTAGGACTGCCGCGTCTAACGAGATTTCAGGCCAATTGAAATCGTCAGACAAGAGGTATGACATGCAGTGTATACTTGTTATGTAGACTAGATACTCGCTCATTTCGCGAGACCAAATTCGGTCGTGTCAAGCTTGAATTTGCCCTGCATGGAAAGGCGTTAAAACAGCCTCGAACGTCCTCCTTCGTACCAAATATGGCACAAAGCTGGTACCTAACGCATGACTGATTGAACGACACCCTAGAACATTAACCCGACCTGCCTACCCACTTATGTCTTGCATGTGTAAAATTGCCTGCTCGCCAGACCGCAACATAATGCAGCTTCCCTGCAACCTCGTGGTGGGAGAAGGATCACCAGGCAACGAGCCAGGTTTGGCCAGGGTATAATTACTTACTTAACTAACTATGCAGACAAGTCCCACGCATACGAAAGGAATGAGTGGGATTCAGCCGGTAGTCAGCGGTCGATTCGTGTCCTGCCGATTGGCTAGAGATGGTTTATCCCCTCCCTCACACGTGCTTGCAAGGGAGGGAGCATGAAGAACAATTTCTTGGGTACAGGTTGATGCGACGCTGTCTACCGCGGTAGTAATCGTCTCCCCGACCGCTTGCTTATACGCTGCTACATACTGCAGTACGTCTGCGGATACTATGGCGGTGAGGAAATATACGCAGTATATCTAAACATCGAGCTGCAGAACCGAGATTGGAGATTGGCTCATCTGCACATACTGTAAGAAATACATGTAGAAGGAGGGGAATGTCCGCAGAAATACGCAAATCATGATTTAAGAAATGCTTGATTTCGTCGATACAGTACACCATCCCGTGTTTCCCAGCTATCGAGTTCCACTCTGCATACTCAGCTGCCAAGCGGTAATATTATCCCCTGTCCATTTCCGACAACGTACAGTAGTCTGTAAACGTCGCCCCATCTTGATCAGTGTTGCAATCAAGGTTTTGACACTCGAACTGCGAGAACTCCGAATACAACAACACTTCCGCGGACCCTCTCGCTTGTGCTTAGTTCCGCTATACATAAGTTCCTACTAACTCCCCGCCCTCCAATTAGTGAATGCATGCATCCCGGACCTCACTAACCCTAGATGGAGATCTGGAGTTGGCATACAGCTCTGGTTGCCTTAACTTTTAATGAATCATGCGGAAAGGCTAGAAATTTGCAAATTAAGTTAGTAAGTGCATGTAACTGGGAGTAAAAGTCCAGACGCAATTCACATAAATACTCCGGTTAACTGGAATAATTAGCAACCCCATGGGCAACGAGGGGTCGAGTTGCTAATTAACAAGGAGGAAGCGGCTTCTTCAACATTTGTCAGCCGGGACTCAATTATATCTCAAGATTGTAGGAATAATCAAAATATCTTTCACAGATACAGATAGGGAAGATGCATTAGTAAATCAGATTGGTAACTTATTAATTAATTCATAGCTGTGATCTAAGCGAGATATGCGTGTATAAAGGTCCCGAGAGACTCAATATAGGCATAATACTCCTCGAATTATGAGCCTGTATCTTTCAAGATAATTAACAGGCCAACAACTAAAATTGAAACGAGAATGTTTCTTGTTGATTAATCGTAACTCGTATAGTTAGAGTTACTTCTTTGCAGGATAACTCCGAGAGGAGCTCTTAGAAGACTTAGACCGCCAAGCTGAAGGGTCAGACGTTGTTTTGGTTTTGCCCATCTTGTCGCCCGAGGTAGTACCTCTAGGTTCAACTGCTTTAGGCCTGACGGCTACAAAGCCTGAAGGAGTAGTCCCATTATGGGGCTCGTAGAACTGGGCGTCGTACATGATGCAGTTAACGACAAGAAGTGGCAGAAAAGTAAGCCAGAGGTGCAAAGTAGGATCCTGTCCTGTTCGTACTGAGGTAGTGGTTTTGGCTGACTTTGTTGTTGTTTGAAGTGGGGATGATAGTGAGATGGGTATAGACACTTAGAAAGAAGCAGGAGTGAGGTTCTTAGCTGTCTATTTGTATTCAGATCCGTTCTTCCTGTCGCGAGTGTTGTATTAAGGGATCGACGAGTGTGTTTGCGTAACCTGTCACCTGCGCTTGTCCCTGACGGAGTTTTTCTTTGTACATGATGCAATCAAGAGCATTGTCCTACAACATGTCAATTTGAACTTGCTTGTTATGTGTACTACCGTATCTCCTTGTGCCCACGCAATAATCACATTGTTGCAGCCTTGCTTGTCAAGGGAAGAACACTGCTTGCTCATTGGTTGTGACATTGCTATTTCAGATATGTCAGGGGGAAGCTTTGTACCACAGTAACGATCCCAGAGAATACAGTAGGGGCCATACCAGGGATGTTTATACTGTTAAGGGAGATTCTGCTCGCAGAAATGAGTTACAAACCTGTAAGACTTCCCGATTCGGCAAGCAGACGAAATCTACATCGATGCCTCTCGAAAGAGAACCCACCTTGATGGGACACGAACAGGAGACAATCAATACCGATGATGCAGGACCTTACAAACCTATAGTTCATCCCTCGGAAACAAGCAACCTCTGAAACGGCCAAAAGACTAACTTGTACTCCGTACGTATTCTGGAGTATCTTTGGCTGCGTCCAACAGTCCTCCAACGGCTGAACGACAAAAAATGAGGAACAAGTGACCTACGAGACCTTACGAACCCGTCGAGTGCAAGCTCACCAGGTGCCGACTCCGTCCCGTCGATGACTTGACCGTCTGCAGTAGAAGTAGTCACGATCACTTCCAGATAACCTAAACGACTATGGAAACCTTAAAGCGGTTATGTACTGACGTAATAACCTGGTTAGGTAGATGGCAGGTGCGGACTGTCACGGCCTTACTAGCAGTATGTGAAGTCATGAATTCAAGTGGTTAAGGAAATGATACCTATTAATGAGTACATGAAAGCTAGCTTCAAATTAAGACTTAGCAGCGTCCCTTCTCGCGCCCTGAGCAGCATATTTTGAGCTCCAACCTTATTACATGACCTTGGTGCATGTCATCGGCTACGCCGTAATCGTATTATTATTAAGACGCCTTCGATTGAAGCAACACGCACATTGCCCAGCTTGCTTTCTGCGCCCTATTTTTCAGCGTCGAAAATGACCTTCTGTACCTTCATAGCGTCGAAGAGCTCGTAACCTTCAACTGCTTGGCTGAGCGGCATGACATTCTCCGTCATAAAACTGTGTATATCAGTCAATATCAATCGTTCAAGAGTGAGGGAGTTTCGGGCTTACTCGAATACATGCTGTTTTCTCTCGAGTAGCTTGAGGGCGTCTGGAAAGATGCCTAAATAGTATCAGCTACGTGGTGCACTTTCTGGAATCTCAACACATGACCTCAAACGTGGATGCTTACTTCGGACTGGGCATCGTCCCATCTGAATCTTCAGATTCTTTCCATATGCCTGATTTCCCGACCACTGGAACCCTATATGTCAGCTGTTGATGGTTTAAGTGTCGTCTCAGAGACGTAGTTTGACGCCTTAGTGCTTCCGAGCAGTCGAAAATGACAGGACTTCATAGAAGAACTTACCGGAATGACGCCATTATGCACACCGACGCTAGATATCGTACCCCAAGGTCGCAGAAGTCGGAAAGCCGTATCTAGCGCTGCGCTGTTACCCACGACCTCAATCACAACATCAGCTCCGCGGCCATCCGTTAGCTCCTTGAGACGAGCGGCAAGCGCGTCTCCTTGTTCGAGATAGTTCCAGGGTTCAGCTCCAATACTCTTGGCTCGGTCTAAACGAGAGGGTATCCCATCAACAGCCAGAATGGTCTTAGGCGCATAGTCCAACGCGGCAACCAGTGCGCAGAGTCCTACAGGCCCACACCCAATCAACACGACCACGCTATCAGGTACATCCTCAGGCGGGAGCTGTCCCAGGGCATTAGATGCAGCGAAATAGCCCGTGGGTAGAATGTCGGCCATGAGACAGAGTTTAAGCTCCTCAATGCCGCTGGGGGCCTTAACCACCGTCGAATCGGCGAGCGGGATCCTCACGTACTCTGCTTGCCCGCCGTCCAGCAGGGGGCACCCGAAAAGTAGGCATTTTTCACAGCGTGAGGAGAACCCCCGCTTACAGTAGAAGCACTCGCCGCAGCTGACGGTGAACGGAGAGACGATCGAGTCGCCGGGCTGCACGGACTTGACGCTTGAGCCGATTTCATGAACGGTCCCCGTGAACTCGTGGCCCATGATGAAGCCGGGTGCAGACGCCTGATGGCCTCGGAACACGTGTAGTTCGCTGAGAGAAGCTTGTTAGCAAATATCAAGTCGGACATCTCTTGGTCTGCTAGGTCGATATATTCCAGTTCATGATGACCCAGGGATCAACAATCAGTCGGAATGCCTTACCTTCCGCATAATGCAGTATATCGCACCTTGACGATGATGTCTTTGGGGTCCTGAATTCTTGGGATCGGTCTCTCTTCAACCGCCACCTCTCTCACACCTTTCAAGACGACTGCGCGCATCGTGTTCTTCGCCATCGCTGAGGCGTCTGGGGCTGACTTGACTAAAGGCGGAATGCAAAGGTGGTTCTCGTTAGGCTGTAAGCATGACACTCGTGTCAATTGATGCGTGCACTATTTCTTAACCCTTTGAAGCTTTGATAGTGATGTGAATGATACTTCTGTGTTACCGTAGGAGATCCCGACGAAGATCGCATGACGGTATTGATAACGCCACTATGACACGCTGTTACCCGAGGCCTAAATGTCGGGTTAGATTGGGGTAGGTTGGCGATCTAGCGCCCGCTTCATTGTATGGAGAATCTCGGCAACTCGGAGTGGCGCCGTTGTAGCACATAATTACTGCGACTCTCTTAGGCTGATATTGAACCGTCAAGTTCATCGACCATGGAGTCAAATAAAGTCGACTCCGAGAATCTTAAACAACCTTATGACGTACTTATTGTATTGATCTGAATAAAGTAGAATAAATACACGACGATGATCTCCACGAATAGTACATTCATTCTGCTTGTGCCTTTCAATCTGGTGTTTCCTCGCGTTGATGCCGAGCGGCATCATGCTGGAAAAAAAAAAAAAACCCCCCGATGGGGGAATCCTGGGAATCCAACAAGCCTCTAGAATCACAATCTTCTGAATCGATAACTGGGCTCCGAGTACATACTAACCCCGCGCAACAGGCTTCAGCTTAATCCACAAAGGACCCTTCTCCCAAACCATAAACACCTTCTGATCCATCCAGTCCCCATCCGTCGCGTTCACAATATCAAAGTGCCAAATCAGCCGCGCCATGATCAGCTTCATCTCGGCATACGCCAGGTTGCGCCCGATGCAGTTCCTAGGTCCGTATGAGAACGGCTGCAACGCCTCCCGCTTGTCATGCACGAATCGGTCCTCCTCCTCTTCCCCGGTCCAGCGCTCCGGGATGAAGGATCCCGGCTCGGCGAAGTTGAGCGGGCTGTTGGCGATGGCGTAGATGGGTATGCTGACCGAGGTGCCCGCGGGCAGGAACTCCCCGTTGACCATGGCGCCGCCGGCGGGGATGATGCGGTGGTGCGGCTGCGGCGAGGGCGGGTACACGCGGAGGGTCTCCTCGATGCAGCCCAGGAGATACTTGCATTCGTTGACGCCGGCGAGGGTGATTTCGTCCGGATGCTGGAATCTCGTGCGGATCTCCCTCTTTAGTTTCTCGAGCACCCGTGGGTTCTTGAGGAGTAGCCAGGTGAGACCTTTACAGCGAGTAATAGGTTGATAATCATTAGTCCCCCACTGCGATAATTATTGGGCTGTTGATTTGGGCTCGTGTTGAGGAACTTACCGGACAACGCTGTTGCAGTAGTCTCGCTCCCGGCCGCAATTAGTATTTCGGCGTTTCCCTCGAGTTGATCTGGTGATATTTTCCCCGAGTTGAACGCCTCTATCAGCTTGTCCATGAAATCAGGGACTGGGGGTTGGTTCTTGAGGCGATGGCCTACTTTCTCCTTTGTGTAGGTTAGTCATACGGTTCTCTCACCCACTCGTTCACTCGTTCACTCTCACACACCCAGGTCGAATTTTGGATGGCAAGTACATACCACATTAAGAGCTCGTATCGTTTTCAAGTCCTCCTTGACCTTCTGAGGAAGGAATCGATGTGTAAAAGGTCTCCGAAGGAGGTATGGCAGCCGAGTGCTCATCTGCGCAAATGAGAGAGACCGCGCCTGGCTGAAAAATATGCCGACCCACGTATGAAGGGTTCCGGTGGTGAGGCAGTCGAAGGACTCTCCGAAAGCTAAGTTTTCAATCCAGCCATTAGTGTTCTGGTGACCCGTGTCCCGTACGATACAGTCTTCGTGACTTACTCAGATAACCGATGAAATCAAAGACGACAAACTGTATACTGTTAGACCAACTGGAATTGGTTGTGAAATGGAGGGAAGACTAACGTTATACCATGTCATTATGTCTAATGGTTGCTCGCCATTGCGGCATTCTTCGTGGAGTTTGCGAATCATGGTGTCTATAAACTCCTTCAGGACAGGCTCTTGGTCTCGCAGGGACGTCTCAGAGAAACCGTGAGCCAGTAGCTTGCGAACATAAGAGTGATGTTCTTTATCGGCATTGATGATGGCGCTGTTGGGCTTCATTCCAGAGTGGTATATGGGATCCTTGGAGAACTCTTTATGACCGTGGGCCTTGAAGCCGTATATCTCCCTCCACTGGATAGGGTTAATGTAAGATAGTTCGCTGGGTCCTATCCGCACAACCGGTCCATATTTCTCGTGTGCTTTCAGAAGGTCAGTCGGTGTTTTTCCGTGGAAGTATGAAAGCACCATCCATAATGGACTTGCTGCCGCCAAGCGAGGACCGGGGTATTTCGAAAGCGGATGTAGCCAGATGTTGTATACCGAGATGGCCGCGTAATAAAAAATGACCTTGAGAACTGTCAGTGACCTTCATAATGATTGGAATAGGGAGGTTACGAACTAGGATAGGGATTGAAACAAAAGAGAGAACCCAAATGGAGGGCAGTTGGCCCAGAAGGTGGGCGGATGCCTCTACGATCGCCATATTCGCAAGCTGTGCTGTGATGAACTCGAAGATGACATGAGAATTAGAAGCAAACGTATTCTCTTGATCTGGTATTTATAGGTGACCTTATTATAATAACGCATATATCATAGCATGTATCATAACATCGTCGATCTCCTTAAAGTGCTCAGGCCAGTAACATCCGACCCTCCGAGATACCCCGTTACATCCACACTCAAATTCATAGTGTGCATGAGCGATAAATTTGAGTGTGGATGTAACGGGGTATCTCGGAGGGTCGGATGTTACTGGCCTGAGCACTTTGAGGAGATCAACGATATTCCTTGTCGTCCACCAAGTTCCATCATCGGTTATATACTGATTCCGACATATCTAAGTGCCCATGCATCATTCAGTTTTTGACTATCGTGCTTTTCAAGTTGTAGTCATCACCACATTGTGTCTATAGAGGTCGAAATTCAACTCCCACAGTTGACACTTTCTCCCATCACCCAAACTCTCAACGCCGACATTATATTCGGCTAGGTACTCACAACTGCGTAGTGGTCATTCATTACTTGGCGGGGGAGGGATTGGGGAAAAGTCTTCGTTTGAGACTACGGAAACTTGGTGTCCTTACGCACTTATCTTAGGAGGGTGGGAACCACAATTCATCATGGCGTGTTATGCAATCTTCACGACGGCAACGGGTTCGCGATCCCGAATACAACACTACCGGGTACCCCGCATATCCGGATGGCGATATCAAAACCGTATTATACCCTCGTCAACTGGCATAAATCGACATTATTAAGACTTGTTTTAATGATACCCTACGCATCAGAAGTCATTCGGTTGGGGGGGGATCATAACCGGTGATGCGGTCTCAGCTCTACCCACATACCGGAAACTTAGAACCCAGGTAGTCATTAGATAACCGCCTGAGTTACTATCAGGTTGAAAAAGTTGAGCCTCGTAAACATTACAGTAAGCGGAAGTTAGCTACAGGACAGGACAAGAAAGGGTCCCTTATTGTTCGTCTATCTGTATGTCACAGCGATATATAACAACCATGTAGATGCAAGAGTTAGGGTAACAGTGGGGGTAGTAACGCACATGCGGATGAGCACATCCGTACACCCCTAGCGCAATATCAAAGGACTGATTGGTCAAGTGGTTACAAGCAGAAATATGTCAAGATGTAAAATGACTTTTTCCTGATTTTTTTGATTAGATATAATAGTATTATAGCGTAGCATAAGTGGTAAGTTTTGGTGAGAAACTCCGTATGGAACATTTCGTTAGTCACCTTAGTGTATGTACTATATAGTATTTCAGTGATTTCTGGTAAAGCTCTGCCCAGCTTATCGATACAAGAATTACATAATGGCTTGTGTAATAAAGCCGGGTCTCCAAACTCGTTCCGCAACGTCCTGGCTCACCGAGGTATTACTTGCGTTTCCACTCATGTCATCCAAGAAAAAAGAATCTCTGTTTCAAGGAATCTATATAACATCTAGAGTAAATTGGATGACTAAAGCATCACAAGCCACGGCGGATAGAAGGATACATGTTTTCATTAGAAACTCAAGTTTCAGGATTACGTATACATCTTGATACGTCTCGAGATACCGAGCGATTCACGTTTTCCCCAGCATCCTCGCTTGAACCCATCGGGAGGCTTTGGGCCGTTAAAAACATTATCGGAATCTGCCTTGTAAGTCCTTCACGGGGCTTAGAAGGGTTCGAACATTTATCTTGCAGAGGTTCTATACTTCCAACTCTAGTCTTCATTTCTCCGCGAGTTACGTCGGTACGCGTCCATCTGCACCAGCCATAGCAGCCAGGTTGACTTGGCTTAGCTGTTCTGTGCCACCAAGGCCCACGCCAGCAAGAAGCGCCGCACGGTCGAGAACTTCTTCAGGTGACAAGACATGCCATTTAGCAAAGGTAACCTTGTTCTTGGCCCCGACCGAAACGGTGAAGACATGGTTGCTAACAAGTTTGGTACCGCTAAGACCATTGAGGGCGCGGAACATATCTTCATCGGTGGAGTCATCGCCACAGCAAAGTACGAACTCTAGTGCAGAATTCTCATTCGCACCATCTTGTTGGGCGGCATTCTTTTCACCTGCTTTACTGGTAGACACCGGGCTATAGTAATGCACAAGTCGTTTTGCAATCTCGCCCTTGTTGATAAATGTTGGCCGGACCTCCAGGTTTGCCTTACCTGTCATCACGTCAACATCCCATTTCTTGGCCACGGTAGAGTTGAGTTCGTCAAGAGCAGCATTGGAGGCGTGGAGGCCCAGCTGCGGGTCGGCCTGTCGGTAGTGCCAGGTAAGCGCACAGCGCTTGCGCTCGATAAACGAACCTAATCTCATCGTTAGCGGAAAGACGGAGCATTTTGCATCAAATGGGTAAGACAAACCTGGGACGCGATCTGTATACTTCTGGAAGACGTCCACCACTTCCGCTTGCCAAGACATGTCTAGTTTCTCGGCTAGATTCTCCCATGTCGTCGCACCAGGATACCGAATGAAGCTGCCATGTTCCGCACTGAACCCGAGGTTTTCGATATGACCTAGGTGTTGCTGTAAGAATTCTTGATCTCTTCCTGAGATGATCCAAACCGCGTTGCAAGGATCCGAAGCCAGCGCCTTGAGCGTCTGAATGACACGCTCTGAGGGGATGGCTGCTTGAGGATCTCTGACTATGGGTGTGAGGGTTCCATCGTAATCGAACATGAAAAGACGCTTGCCAGCAGTTCGATATTGTTCCAGTAAAATAGTGCCGTCTAAAACGGGTGTGGCATTCTCATTTCGATTGGCGGCGAGGGTACCGACAAGTTTGCGTAGGAACTTAGTAATCCAGCTCTGTACATTCTGTCTTGTGACATGGGCGTAGAGGTTCGACTGCATAGACTGACGCTTTTCGCTGGACATTGTTAGAGCATAGTCGATTTGTCTGGCCACGTTGGTGAGATCCCAAGGGTTGATGTGGATTGCGTCACGGAGACTCCCCGCAGTCCCGCTGAATTCGGATAGGATGAGAGGACCATGGGTGTCACGCTGACACACCACGTATTCTAGACTGGTAGTATTCATACCGTCCCGCACGGATGTGATCAGTCCGATATCTGCCGCCCTCAGAAGTGCAAAATACTCATCTGGAGCCAGATACTGCGGGTAATGTTGCACGGGCGAAAACCCCAAGCTGCCGTATGTACCATTGATTTTCATGACCAACTCGTTGACCTTGCTGGCAATCTTGTTCTCCGAATCTTCTTTGCCCTCTTTCATGCTGGTAGGTGACGTGACTTGTATTAGGACCACCTTTTCCCTCCACTCCGGGTACAATTCCAGGAATCTTTCGAATGCCATGAGCTTCTGGGTCACGCCTCGAACACTATCAAGCCGGTCTCGACCAACAATGATCTTCTTCCCTTTGTACAACTCCGAGAGGGCGTTGCATTTCTCCGATACTTCTTTCGACCAGGCCAGATTCTCTACCCTTTTCGTATCAATACCAATAGGATACACCCCAACCTCGACACGAGCCCCAAAGGCGTCAACACCCGTCGCGTCGGAAGGGAAGTCTAGAATGCGGGTGCAGCAACTGGTGAAGTGGCGTGAATAGCTATAGGACTGAAACCCGATCAGGTTTGATCCCATAAGACCCTCTAACAGCTCTTTCCGACGAGGTAAGCACCTCAAGAACTCGCTGCTCGGGAAGGGACAGTGCAGGAAGAAAGAGATGTACATGTTTGGCACCCGCTGGCGCAGCATGCTAGGGAGCAGCAGAAGGTAATAGTCGTGTATCACGACGATATCGCCCGGCTTGTATATCTCGATGATCTTGTTGGCAAACTGCAGATTCGCTCGGTAATAATTGGCCCACTCTATGCGTTCTGCTCGCCCGTCGCTAGGCTCCTGTTGTTTATAATGGAAAAGGGGATACAATGAATGCTCAGCATACCGTCTCCACCGCTCTTGGTCATTCAGTGTAATGCCTTCATCGTCTATCTCGTTGTCGTCGGATAGCCAGACCGGTATAGTCTTTAGTCGCTTATCCTGGGCTAGTCGTCGTTCCAGATCCTTCCGATGATCGCGCGATATCCATAGTCCATCTGCGTTGGGCGGTGTAGGTGGTAGATCACCATCTAAGGGTATGGGCGCAGAGAGGTGGCTTAATCCGGGTATCGTCGTGGTGGTGTCCTGGGGAATGGTAGGAGATTCTGGGGTTTCAAAGGAGCAATCTATCTCGCCGGTCCAAGCAACCACAGAATGATTCCACGGGGATTCGTCAGACGAGAGGTAAACGAAAGAGTCGAATAAAGCTGACAAGCCATGGCGAGTTCCTAGCTCCTGTTCCACTTTTAGTTACAATACAACATCGAGGATCGGGGAGCGAAGGCGTACCCATTCACCGTTCCGGCGGTACTTGATGGTATGTGGAGTCGTGAAAGTAACTGATATGATGTTACCCGTGAGCGCCAAATCGGGAGCCGCAGATCGAATGTCGGTGATAGATTCACGACGATCTGTGACGGACTGGCTCATTCGCCTCAGCACCTCCTCGCCTGACATGGTGCCCCTGATGAGATCGCTCGGAGAAGAAGGTGTGTCAGTTTCGCCGGAGGATTGGACTTGGTAGCTCGATTTCGAGGGACGGTCGTGTTTTCTCGGGTCTTCGGTGAAATAGCCCCGGCTCTCCGACTCGTTGAATTGTTGCGGAGCGGGCGTTTCGTATGTAGCTCGATGAATGTCGGGGGTCACAGGAATATTTATATTGGCTTTCCGTTTGTGTGCGAGTTCGGGTGAGCTACGACCGCTGTCCTGTGGGCTCTCGTCGAGTCCAGTCTGCGGTGAGAGGGAGGTACCCTGGGCTTCCCGAATTTTGGGAAGCTGACCGGGCCCTTTAGAAGGGTGTTGTTGATTTCCTGCCATTGTTGTTTAGCGGCTCGAATCGGTCGACCTTTTTAGAAAGAGGAAAAGGGCCCAAGGTTGAGAGCGGCGAGGGCGAACTGAGAGAATAGGGTGCGAGAAGGGTGAGATCAGAGAATGCGGAATAGAGCAATGAGCCGCAGAATAGAAAGACACAATTCAAGACGATTGTTGAGTGATGTGATAGCAATGACCACATTCAAATCTCTTAGTCTTTAACGTATTGATACTGGATAAATAGCTCTATCGGTCTGGGTGACTAGAAGAGGGGCAACGAGGGAAAAAAAAAAATTAATAATGGGGAAGGTATCGCTAGATATCATGGGAAAAAGGGACAGGAGGGTGATACAGTATTCACGTGTAGTCAGGTACCTGGGGATGACATAGCATAGCATGGCATGGCATGGCATGTATGTCCAGTAAATCCAACTTTGGAAACATCTCGATCTCGTTGGTGACGTGCAATCAGATTGAAGGTGGGGCAGTCGTGGGGCGTGAACCAGTAGTCCCGACACATGTGCATGACAAGTAGCGCCTCTGGCCCCAGAACAGGAGCTTTTCTCCCTGGTGGAAGTTGCTCATTTTGGTGAAGTGGTGTACTGTAGTGGTATAGTGGTATACTCAGTAGTGCCCAGTGGTGTAGTGCAGGCAGTAAGTACTGTGGTCAGGTAGGCATTTTCCAATTGATAGGGTGACATGTGCTGTAGGTATAGGCATCGACATCAGCGTGGCATGTGGCATGCGCCGGTCGCGCCCGCCAATGGCAAAGCCGCTAAATACCCCTCCGGGCTGCCATTTTTAGCCAGGAACCGCCAGTGTCGCGGGTTCCCCAATGCGACCTTGTCAACTTCATAAGCCATTGTCTTTTTCTGTTCGCATCACCACACTTGTAATCTGCATCTCATTGTTCTGGTAGTCGCTTTAAGGCACTCAACTGAAGACTGAAGTACGGGTTCGCATGAAATAATCGCCAATGAGCATTTCAGTTGTAGCATGGCATCGAAGAAGAGTATCGATTGTTGGGTATAATGTAACCAAATCGTGGAGTTGTGGGAGTGAGGGGTTGTGAATAATAAGCGGTGTCACGTACCTGAATAGATGACGTAGCGACGAGCAAAAAAATGTGACGGTGCGGATAGATTGGAATGAGATGCCAAGCGGATTTTTCCAGATTTCGCGACAAGGGCGGCTCGGCTCCACTGAGGAAGTGACTGAGGAATATATTGGAGTGTTGAAGAGCCAATACGAGAACGACGATATATATATAATTCTCTCTGCGTCTTTTTTTTTTTTTTTTTTCCCTTAAAAGCGCACTGGTAGATTATAAGAAAGGGAGAAAATAAAAAGCAGGCTTCAATGCGTCGCAGAGTATATGTCTAGTATAGATATAGCTGTTCTACGAGTACTAGACACAGTCTAGTTGTACACTATTCCTTTAACGATGGAGTCGGCTGGGACCGTCGGTGGTTCGAGGCCCTCACTGCGTCATGTTGTCGTTGCCCACTTACTACTACAAAGAGTAGGGCCCTTCCCGAGGCGCGGATAATGAAAAGAGAGCTGGCAGACCAGTTCTCCACCCCAAGTGCTTAATCACCCTATCTCAATCTGCGAGAACATGTTCGCCGAGTCGGTGTGTAAATCCCTCGGCATTGAATAGCCACATGTCTTAGCCTTGTGGATAGGATCTTGACCATTTTGATCCAAGCCCGATGCACATGTGATAACGCAGCCTTTCTAAGCTTTGTCGTAGAAGTAGATATGATTTGCGTTGCGTCGGTTTGGCCCTTCTGAAGAGGCTGGATCAGGACCCATTCGCCTTAACAAACAAGATGAAGGCTCTCAGCAGGTATCAACGGGTAAATAGCCAGCGACAGATTTTGTTAACCCCCATGCTTACGGTTCGGTACGGATTCATCTCCTTAGTGTAGCGGATATTCGATCATTATCACGAGGCACGATAGCCAGATGATAGACACAGGGCATTCAACCTACAACCTTGGGGAAGTGCGACTACATCACGGATAGGATGTAGACGAATTAGCAAGAACGTCAATGCTCAGCGCCCTAGATTGTTCACGACACTGCCAACCATGACGGCCACCTCTCTGTCCCATCCGCCACCATTCCTCTCGGAGTCACCTTTAGATCCACGGCCTTTGGTCGGTGCCACCGTGCTAGGCGGTTGACTGCCTCGAATAACGCATTCTCGGATCGCGTCGCCCACAGCACTTCGATTCGTCTTCAACGTCCTCGCGGATACGCCTCCGCGGTTGACTATTTCCTGTACTCTTGTGGCAAGGCTACCCGCCATAGACCTCCAGAAGTACGAAGCCAGAGAACCGGTCTCGAGATATGTGAGAAGGGGTTGCAGGAGATTATTCTTGTCTGACGTAGACTTTTGCGCTGGGAAAAGCGGGTGCGGCGGCGCTTTCGCCGTGTCAAGTATGATTTCGAGAGCAACAATGTTTTGGCATCGCGCCGAGACCTCGGCCAAGGTGCGGTCGAGTGACGGTAGCGTTGCTAGCGATCTCGCCAGTGAGGCCACGGAGCTTTGTAGCGCATTGCGTAGGTATACTTCAAGAGCTTGTACCAGAAACTGCGGAGTCCACTTGTCGGGTTTTATGCCGATGGTTGGTGAGATCAGATACAGAGTGACAGCCGCAGATATTGTTCGTGCTTTCGCTTCCTCACTCTGCGCAAATGTGGCTGTTCCTGAAGCGGAGCCGATGGAGAATTCGCGGATGATCTGTTCTGAAGTTGCCTTTATAGACCGCTCAGCCGGGCCGACAACCTGGTTTTGTAGACCCTTAATCGCGTCAACCTTATCTAACCCGTGGCCCTCTTCGCCAGGGCCACTCTTCTCGGTGATTTCCCTCAGGGAGAGGATCGTATGTGCACATCGCACAAGAGCCCTGTGGTCCTCCTTCTGACTGTTGCCGCCGGGTCCATTACCGAGCTCAGCATGCTGGACCTCGAGCTGGCGGCCCAATTGGAGGCACCGTCCAACGGATCGGCCGAGCTTCAGAGTCTCCCATAGCCTCGATGCCACGAATCGCACCTCGTCGGCCTCTGCATGCTTCTGAATGACTTCCTTCTCAAGCTGCTTGTAGCTTTCGTTCAAGCTCTTGAATTGGCTGTCGAGTTCGGTGACTATGCGCTTGCTCGCATCTGTCTGCTCTTTGGTGTGTGTGAGTAATGGAACAGCGGAACGAGTAGTCAGGAGGTGGATGTGCGAGTCGAGCTCCTGGGCGTCGAACAAGACCTTGGAGAGTGGCGTGGATAGGTCGAGAGGACTGTCGGTGGGATTATTGGTGGCGAGAACAAGAGTGTTAGCGAAGGAAGACGGTTTGAAGTTCGGATCGAGAAAGGCCTCGTAATCTATGTAGGATGCATCTTCCTCTTCTTCGTTTGTCGACATGTTGAACCAGATAGAGCTAGAAGGCTACCAGTAGTCAGACTGCACAGGGGCAAGCAGGTCAATTAACAGTTAACTGCATGTTACCTACACAGCCACACCACTACCTACAGGGCAGCAGCTCCTAAATGCTCATTATGGTGGGGCATCCAGCCACTAGCTCAGCAACCTGATCGCGCAGTGTTGCCTACGTAGATACTTACCCCCAGCATGCTTCTTGCAAAGCATCTCTACCTTATGCTTCATAACAGTTTGTCTGAAGGCAACAATGCAATCGCAACCTAGAGCCAAATATCAAATTCTGATATGAACAAGTGTTGTTCTATTATTTCGAAGGTAGTTATACAACAGATATCGTGATCTCATGCCAGTACCATAACCCAAAAACCGTCTCCCATCCTTATGCCCGAATATGAATTACACCATGCCTTTCCAAATTCCAATGTCGATTGTCGATCGTTAGATTCCGTAGCTCTTGAACGAGCCGCCATCCTGCTTGTTGCCAGAGGCTCCGCCGGCGGCTCCGCCAACAGACTTGCCCACACCGCCAACGGTACCGCCGACTCCGCTGGCTACACCACCAACTGTGTTTCCGAGTCCTTCAGTCGTCTGTCCGACGGCACTGCCCAGTCCTTTCCCTGTAGAGTCCAGGCCCCTGCCGAGACCTTGTGTAGTGTTGCCCAGAGCGCCTGTGACGCCGCCGAGGAGGCCACCTTGACCCTTGGCTTGCTCGCCACCCGTCAGGATGTTGTCAAGTCCTCCGGTGAGGCCACCGAGAAGTCCGCCGTTCTGGTTGTTGGACATTGTGGGTTTATTGGCTTTTTGTTTGTGTGTTTAAGAGGCTGACTCGAAGATATGGGCGAAGCAAAAGTATTGGTTCTTTGCTTAAATGTTCAGTGTGGCTTTAGTATGTTGGATGTTTTGGGTCGTTTTGTGATGATCTCTGAGAAATAATCGAACATTAGTTCTCGAGCAGGGTCTCGAACTTATATCTTCGTCGATGGCCTCAAGATCCTACCCGATCTCACCGATGTTGTGAGCCACACCCATGACGTAAAGCGGCCATGATATCATCTACAGTGAGCGCCACATAGGTATCATCAGAAAGTGCATCCCACAAGGCAGAACAGGCAGGCGGGTAGTACGCATACAGAAATCTATTGGTTCCAGGCTGTCGGTAGGTGGCTGTGGCTAGAAACCTGTTTCAAGGACAACTTCCCGAGCGCCAGGATCACACCATACATGGAACGAAGCCCTAGACCACTAACTCGTGGATTAGGGGACCACCACTACGGCCGATTGGAGAATGGCCCGCTGTAACCGTTGAATTTACTAGGATTTAGATCGACGCTTGTAGATCTCCGACCCTCTTAGCCCATTGAGGACCCAAAGCCGTACTCCTCTCTAACGTCATTCTTTGGGGAACGCGAATTGAACAAATGATAGTATCAGGCGAGTTCAGGTTTCATCACTTCAAGGCATCCGCAATTTAGTAAAGTCATTTTTGCCTACAAGCAGCACCATCTCAAGTTATATGACGTGAAAGCTGCCAGACAGATCTCGACCGAAACTCGACCAAAACTCGAGAGATCCAGAGAAAGATAGAGTTTCTTGAGGGTTGTGCCCGTGGCCGAGATCTCGGATTAGGTTTTGCAAGTTATAATTCGAGAGCACTAGCTTCACCATCATTTCACTAGGAAATCTTCAAAGATGATTAAACGTGTTTACCGTGAGTATGGATTTGAAATCCCGGCTCCCGGCGTGATATCCATTCCTGTGCTGTAATCGATCGATCGATGTACTGTACGCCATAGCAAGTAGAATACCCCATAAGCAGCTAAGTAAACTTATAATTGGCTATTTGCCTACGTTGGAATTAGTTCTCACTAGGGATTGCTGTATTACGAGCTGGTGTGGCATTAGATGCTGCTAAATCTACCACAGGTGCGCCCATACCTCAGCTACGGTGGCTGTCTGTAAATCTGTCCGAAATGATAGTATTGTCACGTCCTAAACAATGGATTAAGTGCCTTCCTACCATAATAATAAATCTGGAGTAATTTGTTCCCTTCTTCACATGAGCCGCGCAGGTTTTCGGAATAGGACCAGTTTACACGGCTTTCATGACTCGAGGAAGCCGGTATGGAGTGGTCAGGGATTGTGTGGCAGCCATTATGTACGATGACGATATAATATACCTAAGTTACCTAAGCAAGGGGCTAATACTATGAAACAACTCAAGACCGTTGCTGCCTCCGTCACAACGTCAGTGCTGGAAAGTGGAGAGCAGCTCGCAGGTAACAAACCAATGGGGTCTACGGATATTAAAGGCACTTAGCCATGTATCACTTGAATCATGATTAAATACATGACTACGTATGAAACGCCAAGTTGGGGCTTCGAGCATTTTGATATCTACCAGAACGAGTCATGCTAGATCTTGCGTTATTAGGTCGAATAGGATTCAGCCATCGCCATCCCCTTGTTCAATAATCTTGCGTACCTAGGTTGGCAGAGTCCCACGTGGCACCCCTATTAATTCAATCTACTTTCACTATTCCTACCCCGGGAAATGTGACGGTCTGCCTCTGTTTCCTACTTTTAAGATTTACGTCTTCAGTGATGACCGCATAGCTAGATCACACGCTATATGATTCAGCTGAAGCTGCTATGTCCGACCAGTTTCAGTCACCAATGCCTAACGCCGGTCTTCCGAGCCGCATAGATCAGGTCTCCCCTTACAAATACCCCTTAACACCCCGATCAGACGTAGCCGGGGATACTCCTCATGTCTCAGCATCACGAAAGCATGGGAGTTTATATTATAAAGCTGTTCACGACGCTGAATCTCTCATGGAGTGGTAAGTCATCTTGTGCGGAGACATACGCCCTAAACCACGAAACATAGAGATTAGACAATGCGCCTACATACCGCTTTTATTATGGGAGAAAATTCTCCAATATTCCGCCAGCCAGTAAAATCCATGTTCGTACGGTCTTTGACAGCCGCCCATGCTCTGGCACTTAGTGCCATCTCTGTAATCCATGACCGGAGACGGATACGGTCTCTTGGAAGTTTTGAGAAACAAGGTATACGTTTTCACACTCCAAACCTAGATATGACCATGGTCATTTTATCTTACAAGCTTCGAATCGGCGTGAGTCCGATAACGAATAGTCAATGGCGTACCCGGGATTGAAAAGAACATGATATCATATGCAAGAGGCCCTTTTAACGATCCTCTTGCGCTCCTGTCACAAGAATCAGGGCAGGGACATCGGCCCTCAGGATATGGGAGTCAGAAGATCGGTCCCCACTATGAGTTTAACATCTTTACAGTAGATTCAACTTCCCACAGCGGTCGTTCAGCAATTATTAGACGGCCAAGAGAGAGTTGGTGTTTGTGATCGTTGCGCTATTGACCTCTCAGCACATCTTCGTTTTTAGTCCGGAAGGCCTCCTCTTGATCTCGTTTGCCGATCTCAATGTATTCAATATGAGTTGGATGGTTTTTATAAGGAGAATCCGAGAATAATGTCATATCAAGAGCATAGATCAATTAGAAGGCTTCATAAACCTGCGTTGGAAGTATTATCGATACAGGCCCTATGTTAGTGGCCAAAGATAGAAAAGAGGGTAGGAGCCGTGATGCAGTCACCTCTCACCGAGCACTGCGTCAACTAGGTACTAGGGTCGAGATATATGAACTACAGGAGAGGAGCCCGAAGAATACGATCTGCTGCTAGATATTTCAATAACCTTCTAAGAGGGTGTAACGGCGTTATAAGATCACGAGGTTGTCAGAAAATGTGTGGATGTTGGGTCATACTGGGTTGTACTTCCAGTGCTTTACCACTACTTCGTTAACTGTATCTTCGTGTTCACGCGTATTGTATTTAGCAATAGGAATTTCATACCTAAGCCGCCGAATATGAACTTAGACTAGGTACAGACAGCAATGACAGCGAAGAAGCACCTGCAACTCCTCACATTCCATCCGCAAGCATAGCATCCACAAGTTGCACATGTCTGTTCCCATTGGTCTCGCTCCACTCAGACTCATAGTTAAGACCGTAAGGCCAAAAGTGGCCACCGCCACAATTGATCTTAGCCCCGGCCCCATCCCACGACTGCAGCAGCGGCGTGGCCGTAGCCCAGTTATTGGCGGCGCACTTGGCGTCGAACGCAGCCGTCTGCCCGACCCCGAGCGTGTGCGCGATCTCGTGCATTGCGGTGCGCTCCGTCATGTACGCGCGGTCCGACCCGAACCGGAGGTCCCCGTTGTAGTTGGCCTCGGCCGTCGGCACCCCGGGGCTGTAGTACACCCGCACGGTCTTCGAGGCGTCGGAGAACCGCGAGTAGCGCGCCACTGCGAGCTTCATGGCCGCCTCGATGCGCTGGTACGCGTCTGACTGGTCGGCGGTGGGGTTCGCGGCTTTTTGTAGGGTCCAGGTGATTGCTGCCGAGGCGACAGAGGCGTATGCCAGTACAGCGGTGATAAGTGAAGCACGCATTGCGGTGATGGGTGGTGGGATAGAAGTGCTGCTGATGAATACTGATGTCCCTGATCCCGTAAAGCAAGATTTGGATTATCATGTCATGCTTCATGCGTCCTGTACGATATGCGATTTGTACGACGAGTTCAGCTACATGGCTGATTAAATATACGTCGGGGCAGTTCTGGTATCTGCATTGCCTAATTGCCTACTCATTCTGTGTGCAGAGATAATCGCTGGTAATTAGCATGAAACGGACCATATATTGACGTACGGTCCGGTTCGTGATTAGCCTCCAATCATCCGCTGAGATGGCCATATCGAAAGTGAATAAACTCCAACAAGCATTGCGATAAATTAGTCCAAGAGTGTGCCAAGTCACAATATTGGAAGGACAGGCTTGGGTAAAACGCGTGAGTTGGAGGAGTTTCAACGGCCAAGGAATAGCTATCGTGATGCCAAGTTCAATGTTAAGGAATGCTTCTAAGACTATCCCAAAAGGGATCGGATATGTCACCGGCGTCGGCTATATCTGGGCTTGTGCAACTGAAAGAGATGAATGCTCTGCTTCTCAACCGCGGTTTAGGCATCCACTGTTCTTGAGCGCGCTCAAAATGGCTCGAGAACATAGTCATTAGTACACAGATGCGATCATCATGACATGCCATTTCCTTTCCATCTCCGCCCGTTCCCTTCATTTCTATTGAATATGACAGAGCGTGATGAGATATGGATGCAGTATCGGCCTCAATGTATCGGGAGGGTGAAAGGGGGAAGATGCTTGCGGCGGTGGAACGTTGGGGCACTGCAAGATCGGTCGTGGACACTCCCGTCTGCATGGCAAATTGAAGTTCGTGAAATATAACTTCGTATCTCTTCATAAGAGTAAGAGGCCGTGTTATCCTGGTGTTTCGTCCCTGAGTCAAAGCATTCTCAACATAGTCAATGAGGCCTTTGACAAAAGTTGAAAAAGTATCATCGTCCTACTGAAATCCATATGCCGTACACAGCTGACGAAGGAAGGAAAACGACGAGAAACGTTACTTGTTTCCAGAGTTGGTAGTGTCAGAAGTCCTAGGCGTAATAATTAGTACCCATAAGCTACCGACGCATACGCTTGTGTCACGGGTAAGAATATATCGGGTTTGACCATTAATTGCCGGCATTCCTGATCCCGAAAGCTTGGCGGCGGTGCCTACCTAGCGGCGCTTCTTCAACGGTTTGGTCGCTCGGCCCATACCCAGCCAGATATCACCGACCTCATACCGGCGGATACGAGATGGGTTAGAGCTACTATCATGAAAATCAAAGCATTATACCCCGTATTCTTCCCTCTGAAATATCAATGGACGACGCGTTGCACGCCGTCAGCTGACCACATACAAACCTAGCTGGGGTATTTAACTCTACTGTAGGCCTGACAGGTAGGCGGTACCTAGGTAGCTTGGGGATCGTCGCGGGATCCAGAGACCCGGAATCCGACAGAGTCGGGTCGCAGACAGCACACACACCTTGTAACTAAAGGACACAGCAGACATGCAT
Organism: Xylaria sp. FL0043; assembly: GCA_022578865.1. Lineage (NCBI taxonomy): Eukaryota > Fungi > Ascomycota > Sordariomycetes > Xylariales > Xylariaceae > Xylaria > Xylaria sp. FL0043. The sequence continues at coordinate 60,549 of MU397360.1, read as the reverse complement.
GCATGCAAGTGCCGTCTGTGTGTGACCTCCAGGATATCGTTACATTGAACACTAGTACTGCTTGCTGTATGGGACGCTGGCACACCGCTCTCGAGCGTTACATCGTAAATGAACGGTGAAGAATTGACTTGTTTGTACCCGGACTCTGCCCGGATTTTTTGGGGGTTACGTACGGGTTCCTCAACAGCTGACGGGGTTAAAGTTAGTGGTAAGACTTCAAGTTAGGACTTATCCGAGGTCGGCAGGCAGTCTTAGGTGTGGGGGTGGGCGCCTGAAAGAGGTGAATGATCATCATATACCATGTGAACAGAATGTCGTGTGTGTCTCTTCCAGCGGCGACGAGCCCATCAGTGTAAGCAATCCGTGCAAGTACCGCCCCGTGCTCACAGCAGGAATAGTTCCCTACATTCAGTTAGACAGTGTATGAAACTGGGGCACAAGCAGCGCAAGCCAGGGTCTGCATAGCAGCTTCAGAGACCCCCAAGCTGTGGGGTTATTTCTTCTGGGCCTTGTAACCTGCTGCGACCTTTTCCTTCTTCACTCCTGGGAGTCTTTCTGCAAAAGGGGAATGCTGCCGATACGACGCGCCGCATAAACCAAGAGATCGGAATCTGAAAGAGGAAGGCGTGAAGCCGCGCCGTAGGGATGCATCTACAGGAAAAGTATGGTACGCAATGACGTAAATGCGTCTCTTTCAGCGATGAAGCTCTGTTTTACATACAGTATGCCTTCGGTTTCAAGAACTTGTCGGGTAAGCAGAAGCTTCTTATTGGGTATCACTAAAACTATCATTCTTCACTCCGATCCCCTATACGAACTACTAAATTAAACATTACTGCCGAACCGCGGCGCCGATCGAGTGGAAATAGTTACATTTCGCTTGCATAGCGTCGTCAACAACCTCCATCTTGGTCTTTCCTCCCGTCTCAAACAACAAGCGGTCCTGTTTGCTGTCCTTCCACACATCCCAATGCGCCGAACCGTTCAGTCTATATTTATTCGGGTCGAATGAGCGGATGAAGCTCGTCCAGTACGCCTGAATGACGGGGACGACGGCCGCGTTCACGCCGCCCGGGAAATAGCTCGCCGGCGCGCCTGGCACATTGTCAGGTCCGAAGATGGCGTTGACCTCGACCGTGTGTGGTACCCCCAGCCCCTGCGCCACCTGGGTTGGATCCTCCACGTTGTACCGATAGCTGTAGGACTTCGGCATGACCGAGGAGATGAACAGCCCCGGACACGTGTACCGCATATCTCCATAGACGGCCGAGACCTGTTGCCAGTAACAGCCTGCGCTCGGACAACTGGCGTTATCTTGATTCGGGTAGAGAGAGTTGATTTTGCCCAGTTGCTCGAGGGTCAAGTACGGGAATTGCGATTTCAGGAAGGAGTCGCTGGCTCCTATCGTCGACGCACTCTGCGGTGTGAAAACTAGAATCTCGGTGTTAGTCCTTATCGCGCATGTTCAAAGATTACATCATGATCGAGAATTGGGTGGATGTATGGGGATAGAGACGCGTGAGAAGCTGAAGAAGACGTAGAGAACACATACTAGTGCCCTCATTCGTGTCATCGCCCACGATGAGGGGTACCTTGACGAAATTCCCGTCCGCGAATGCATCGTACGTCAGGTTTTGGACAAAGTCACCGTCTATCACAGGGTTCCATGGGTATATGGGGGAAGATGGGGCACCGGGGTAAGGGCTCCCCTTGTTAACAGCTTGAAGCTCAGCTGCCGTCTTGGAACGCAAGCATGCGAGCGAGTCGGACCCGGCACACCCGGCTGCGAGAGCAAAATTATCGTATTGGTACTGGGATTCTTCGACGGTCAATACTGTGGCGAAAGAGACTGACTCGGCAGCTGCAGCATGGAAGAGATTCGTGTCTTTCCCGCCGTATGCTGCCAACTGGAGACTGACGCTCGCCGCGCCGGCCGAGTCACCGCCGATCACGACATGGCCAGGGTCGCCGCCGAAGTACGAGATATACTTATGCACCCATTCAAGAGCCTTCCGCTGGTCGAGCAACCCGTTATTCGGCGTGATCTTGTCTCCGTTGGTGATAAACCCGTACGGTCCTACGCGGTAGTTGAACGTTACAACAATGATATTATATCCGCTAGCCTTGATAAGCCCGTTTCCCTTGTAGTTGGGGTTGCTTAGTGAGTTGAATCCTCCTCCTTGTATGAAGAAGAACACGGGAAGCTTTGAGCGACTTGTCACGTTGGCTGGCGTGTATATGTCGAGAAATAGGCAGTCTTCGGAAGTACTGGTGTCCGTTGGGCTTCCATTTGTCGCGAGACAGAGCTTTCCGTGCTATCAAGCACTGTTAGTATCGTCTCTAGCTCGGTGCTTGCACATGAACTGCGTTTCTGTTGTCGCTACTCACTGTATTGTTTGGCAGCTGTAAGCCGCCAGAACAATCTGGGTCCGTCGGTGGCATGAATCTCAAGTCACCGACTGGTGGCGCTGCAAAGCGAATACCCAGCCATTGTGCAATACCGTCAGAAGCAACACCAGTGTATGTATTGCAACTCGTGGCTACGGTCAGGCCTCCAGCTGTTGTAGGAGAGATGAGCTGACAAAGAGCTGCTATAGCGAGCCATCGCGCTGCCCGCTTCGTCATGATGACCAAGAGATCCTAAATTTTGAAGAGATAGATGTTCTGTGTGATGATTGTCTGTTCTTCATCTCTAGTTGTTTCCCGTGTTGATATGAAGATCTTCATATATACGAGGATAATATTATCGTGATTGAAGTGATTGAATCGCAATAACAAGAGACACGAGACAGGTGCCCACCGAAACTAGGACCTGATGATCGTCTGCCTCACTAATCGCTATGTTTTTCTCGCGACTATGTGTAAGACCCCTTTCCTCCTGCCGATGCTGCGTGATGAGTTCACCGGGCTTTCTTGTCCACCTAGCGTCCGCATGCGGCACGTCTTCATCTCCACCACGCATCGTATTTATCTCTCCAACACGTGTCAACGGAAGCGTTGCCTTAAGCCGGTGCGACATTGCGTAGTGCACGTTTAATGTTTAATGTAAGGTACGTGACGAATGCCGATACTTTCGGCCACTGCATTATGCATTTTGCTTCTTTGCTCCCATAGCCTGGGTTTGGACGGTTCATCTGTAGTGGGGGGTCGGAATGAATTATGATTCGGCGATGCGGTGGACCAGGTATCCTAGGACAAAACGGGCCGGCAAGGGGCACGCAGCCCCCCGTGCCCAGTTTCCTGGACAGGAAATGGGGGAATGTAACATCGAAAGCGGCCGCGCGTAGACATCGTGGGGAGAACACGGTGAGCACTGACCTCGATTTCTCGATCATGACGCGTTGGTCGGATGACAATTTAAGAGAGAATTTGTTCAGGATCCATTGACCCCGTTGAACTATTGCTTTTACTGTGAATATGTCACTTCTTTGTAAGGTGGATTTTTATCACGATGTTCTCCCCACAGGGTTTCAAAGCTTATCCGGCTGACGCGTATTAGGCCGGCGCTTAGAGGGCTCACGTCGTCTAACGTCTCATCCGCTTGACAGTTTCGTCTATCATAGTTGATGCACCGGTAGACTTTTCCTCGCTTATTTTTCCCGAGCATGAGGGGAAATAAGGTTATTTGAGGGGCTCTATCCCGTGGACAGCACCAGAGTTTGTTGCGCTAAAGGTATATAGGTCTGCTGTCGTGACCAACGTGGTCAATTTACTCACGTGTAGAGGTATATGTTGCTATTTATTAAGACTCATGCTCTCGTCCCACCTCGTAGAGTTGCGCGTTTTATTCTCTCTATTACTACCCCTCTGTTGTTCCTCATTAGGAACTCATTATTCACGTCATATGATTTGGAGTCATTCATAGACGTCCACTTATGGTATTCGAAGCGCGCCATGCGAAGCTGTTCTTCACACCTGCGATCCTAATATACCGTGGCGAAAGATAAGAAAGTAACAAGTGTTGAAGCTTTTTTATATGAGAGTAGTCCGCTCGCAACACCTTAAATGGGATGAAGGTCTGAATTTTTCATGCATTCACCGAAACGATGGTTTTAGTGCTACATGTGCTACTCATCCCATAGAGCATGAATATCGCGATGTAACCTCTGGAGTATGTTGGGTTATGTTAATAAGCACTCACGGTTACACACCCACGAAATCTTGTCTTAGACTAAGCAGCTCTCCCTTTTCACTCTGTAACATGACACAGCTGGAACCCTACTTCAGTGTCTAATGTGACTAACGTGACAGACTACTTATCTCATCGTTTTCAGCCACACACGTTGAAGCCATTGAGGCACTTCTCGTGTGAGTCACTCATGTCACTCCTAAATTCAGATTTTTACACATAGTTGAAAGTAAAACTAAAAAAATCGAGCCTAAGAGGTCCCGATATCATACTTCTACTTATACTTTCTATGAAAACCAAGCACTCCCCGTTGTGCCTGAAGTGGTGTAGGTAAGCCACAGCCATATGTTTGAGTCAGCCAGAAGTGGCTTAGCTAAGGAGGGATAGGAAACAAGGATTCAGGGGGGGGGGGGGGGGAGCTTACGAAAGAAGGGACATAGCAACAGCATCGTAAATAGTTTATACGCTTTATTTCACTGGAATCAACGTTCTTTTCTCGAGATCACTCATTCCTCTCAAGCTGTTTCATGAGAATTCTATGCTTGAATGCCTCAGGAAGTGTAGCTGCGGTCTACCTCCCGAAGGCTTGGGCCCTGGCATGGGCACATGCCTAAGGGTTCAGTTCAATACTGAGAAATACCATTCTCTAAGACGAATGAGCATGAAGACGACAAATGATTTATGAAAGCATAGCAATCATCCAACTGTATATTCTAGTAGGAAGTCTAGCCCTGTATATTTTCTTCTTTCCTCATACCCAAATTGCATCGTGATATCAATTCATCGCTCGTAAAAAACCATCAATTTCCCCAAGTCGATCTGCTTTACGAGAAAGAACCCTGGATGACGCAGAAGCTGGAGGTGATGTTCTTGTTCTTGGCCTTGACCTCCTGGTTGACGGGGTCCTCGTGGGCAAAGTAGTTGGCATCCCTAAGAGAGAAAGAATGAGCTTTATGTGTGTGTGAGTTGTCAAGGGAAGACTTTGTAACTCACTCCTCGTTTTGGAAGGTGATGGAGGCGTAGACAGTCCAGTTGGCGCCACCGGAGGTGTCCTTGAGCACCTTTACCTTAGCGGCATGGACGGCAACGATGTAAGGAGCGCCGTTCTATGAATGATAATCGTCAGCCTTCATCGTAGTACATAGGCAAGGCATTGTACAGTAACATGTTATAAGGCGGGGTAAGGTTTAAGATATGTTGAGGAACATACCTTGGTGCAGGTGCCCTTGAAGCTGTTGAAGGTGTTGACAGCGTTGTCCTGGGCAGCCTCGTCGGCGATGGCGAAAGTGAAGATGCGAGTGAGCGTCATTTTGAGTGATAAGGTGGACTTGGTGAAGTAGTGCTGGTTGATGATGTGTGAAGAGTGATGAGCTTGTGAGATGGAATGACTTTTCTTCAGGTTCTTGCCCGCTTCGACGACAGGTTTATATAGACCGACGTGTTGTACAGGAAGGATTGATCGTCAATGCTATCGACACCGCCATTTGTCACGGCTAGCATCTATGCATGAAGTCCTCTAGGGTCGAACGAGTTGCACCTATGGGCTTATTCCAAAACAGCATCACATGCATGATGGTGTCCAAAACGCTGATGGTAAGTCAGCATCGTTATGGAGACGAACCAAGGAATGCGGCTAGAGCCTAGTGTTGACAAGGGCATTTCCACATCCAGTATCTAGTGTAAGCTAGGTAGGAGACCCTTTGAAGGGTACCTACCTAGATGTATTAGATCAACCTTTTCCCGTAACGCTGCTGCATTACTTCAAGACGGGAGTTCAATAGCAGTTCGCTTGATTTGGCAACTGCACACTGTACCAAATCCCGTCTTCTAATCAATAATAGCCTGTTGAATAGAAGAAAGCGTTCTCTTCTGTCCCTTATTGTGTCGTATTTTCAGCCTTCTTTAATGTTTGAAATGTGAATTTATAGTGATTACTTCAGTATGCTTGGATGGAGTTTCAGTAGGATCAAAAGTTGTACTGACAGCGTGTTTTGAGCAGTGGTAGTCTGCTATGTACGTACGTAAGATAATTCTTAACATTATCCAAAGGACACAGTGTGTAGTCAGCACACATCAAAACAAGTCCCTGGCAATCTACTATTCCCAAATCTATCATTAGCACGATACTACTGCGAAACACTCAAGATCCACAGCTGACAAAAGTGAGGGGCCGATGAAGAGTGGGAGCGAGTCCAAGAGGGGTTGGTTTACGGCAACCTTTCGGGGCAGAGAGGGGTAGAATTGGTGATCCATAAGCGTGCAGTAAGCTTTGCCGGCCCAGAGACCCTTAACTTTTGTAAAACGAAGGATTATGGTAAGATTAATGCGCCAGCGCATAAACAACCAAGGGGCGACTAAGGCTAACTTGGTAACCGAATATGCAGGGAACAACAGCCTTATGAAAGGTACACAGAAAGAATGACAACATCGAAGGCCATGAGCAGTCATTGTAGGATCAATGACATTTTCCAATTTGTGTTATACGTTGATCGATTCTAGCAGAATTTATGCGCCCCTATACGCACATATTCCTGCATCTTACATTTGAAGATCCAGCGACCATTTCTTCGGGTATTTCGTTCGTTATATCCCTGGACTAATCGGTGTTGAATTACGAGATCGGCAGTTTGGATGGGTCCGTTGGAAATTCATATTCTAAATGTGGGTAAATCTTCATCGTCCCCGAATACACATGTGGCATTATCCAATTGCCCCAAATCCCTGTTTCAATCCAAATATTATTCATCTTGCTGATACTCATATATCGTTACATACGCTCAAGGTCCTAGACCACACAACCTCTAAGGTTAGTGTGAGCAGTGTGAGTAGTGTGAGAGAAATGAAAAAGCGGCTAGCTTAGTCATGAGGTGGCCAAGTCAGCACACATGCAGATAGGATGTGGGCGTATTACGAGATACGGGGACTGGAGATAACAAAAACGACTGCAATGAATTTTCAATTGAATCTACTGCGTCTCTTTCAATCAAAAGGTTTCCTCGGTGATGTTTTGACCGCCGTCCAAATAATCTTCGAAGCTTGAGTTCAGCCAATTTCCCACGGCGAAGGACATTTGAGCGCGCTCCCAATGTCTGTGATTCTCATTTCCTAACTTTTGCATGGGCATATACTCAAACTTTTCATCACTGTACGCTCAACTGGCTTCAACTTGTTCCAATCATGCCGACCAATTAATTGAATAACACCAATTATCCCATTTGCATTTTGTGGACTCCGCTCTGCGTGGGTATTCCTGATACAGCATTTGACCATTCGGAAGCTTTCTGAATACACAGAGGGTTCTTCGTCTCTCCATCGATGCTAGTAGGTCGTTGAATGGAAATGCGATGATGATAAAGGGTCCCATAGCCTCTTGAAGCGCTGGAAAAAGAGGGCCCGGCATCTAATAGAGGCCTGTCGAGTTCGGGGACGAGTACGGTGAGAGTTCGACGAGAGGGCCGAGACACTGACCGATGAAAGGTAGGAGGGGTACGATGGTATACCTTGGTATGCGGAGGTAGCGCTCGCTCTGGACGTCGAGATAAAGGAGAAGAAGCTTGGGATCAAGGCGGGCAAGGGGATAGGCTTCCACCGGTGTACTGTTCGTCGCCTTGAGCGTAATTGGTGTGAGGAAGCCATAATACCGCGCTCTAGTCTTCACGCTCTCGTTGCCTCCGAGCCATCTGTGAAACTAACAGCGCAGCCACCGCAAGAACGACGAGTTGGCCTATGAACAAACCCACGATTTTCTCCAATAAGACGACAACCATTGTGGTGATTGGGTAATCAAAATAGAAAGTAAACAAGAGGGAGAATGGTTCAAGTGGAAGCTGTCCGTAACTGGAGATCGAGGATGACTACAGACAAGTGTAGCAGGATGCTGGTATATTGAAAGATAGTCGGAACGGGCAAAGATACTCTAGAAACCTGGAGGGAGGAAGCAACTTTATATTCGCGAGAATAGAGTTCAACAACTGTCTTCCACCTCGACTTGGACGACTGATATCCGCTTTGCATATATCTCTCAATGGGAAAGGTTTTCCCCTGACTGTAATCAACTTGAATGTCTCCCAGTTTTGAGCCCTGAAATGGCCATCATCTCAGCCTCAACACCGTTTCCTCTCAATGAATCGTCAATTTTATCAGGCCTCCTTTCGACTTCGGCTGACCCTAGAAACTGTTGGGCCAATATGTTAAGGTGTAGTGATATGACGGGTTGTGCTATAACTGAATTTTTACGTATTGCAGATCGACGCGACGCTTCATACCATACCACAAAAATAGTAACATTATGCTCATTCATAACGTTCATAACCTTATGTTCGTGTGCAGCTACAGCCTCATTCAACCTTAATCACACCACACGCAAAGGTGCCAGGTGGTGTGAAGTTATAACTGCCACAGAAGCGGTGGTAATGATGGTGGTAGGTTTGACATTTAGTTTACACCACATCTGGTGTTACGATGGATGAAGTTACAAATTTTTATAGCCTCAGCTCAGCCTTTACTTTTACCTTAACTGATACCTAAGTTCATTTGCTTATTAAGTTTACGTGCCGGTTGATGACTCGACTACTTTAACGGCGATGACTGTCCAGAACCCTGAGGGCTCACCACTTGACTTTTTCAAGCCATACCTGTGTAAGCGCTCTTTAGCAGCGGGCTTATTAGCCTGCTCAATATCAAATCTAAACTATTAAACTTTAGCCGGTAAGCGGCCTAGAAAGGCGACCGAAGATTCCAATGCATCTATGTTCGTAGTATCAGCGCACGCTGTCAACGTCCGGAATTGGTTAACGGTAGTGTTTTCACAATGGCCAATGGCATCAGCGGATATACCAAAGACTCATTCCAGTTTACCTCGGATAAGAGAGCAAAAAGTGAGAGACTTATCTTCTCAACCTCGAAGATACCTTCAATGAGATGGAGCTGTGGGTATACCCGTCGGTTCATGTTGCTTTGGCACCTTCTGTGGCCAGCTAGCTTTGGGGGAGGTCTGTGCTGTCGGCATTGGTTGTGGCTGAAACTCAGCATGTTGTGGCACAGTGTACCTAAGCTACAGTAGGCACCTAAGGTACGTCGGGTAGCCCGGCCACCTACCGCTAGGTACATGCTAAGCTTTCATCTTACAGGACAACGTCATTTTGTTCAAGTGCTCGTACGTGTTGCACTTTAATCATTCAACTTACATCATCCACAACAATGATCCTATAAACATGATCATCCACCATCTCTTCCGTTCCCTTGTATTGCTCTCGTTTTGGGAAATTCTAGGCGTTATAGGGATTGAAAGCGATGTGAAGCAGGTCGCCATCATTGGTTCGTATTCACTCGTGTTTACGTTTCTCTTGTGCCAACATTCCTGCCCTGCATACTTACGCTCTGCGCTTCACTTAAGAAACTTCGCCTACCGGGTCATACGTGCCCTTCATTTTTAGGTCTTAATGTGCTTTTTCATACTATCTAGACGGGACTAAAGAACCTAACTTCTCAATTGATGATAGCTGACCTGCGAGATAGGAGCCGGTGCTGCCGGATCATCGGCCGCTTATCATCTACGCAAGTTTGCCAATGAATCAGGCATCGCCATCAATGTGACCATCTTCGAGAAGACCGGCCGCATCGGCGGCCGCACTCTGACGGTCAATGTTTACGATGACCCAATTGAGCCTATTGAGCTAGGCGCCTCTATCTTTGTAGATGTCAACTATATCCTGTCCAATGCCACACGGCACTTCGGGCTCACAGTGAAAGATCCCGGTAATGAAGAAGGCGGCCTTCTGGGTGTCTGGAATGGGGAGTCGTTCGTTTATACTCAAGACAGCAATTCCTGGGACTGGGTCAATCTTGCCCGCCTGTTCTGGAAATATGGCACCGCGCCGTATTATACTCACAAGCTAGTGCAGCGGACCGTTGCCACGTTCTTGAAGCTGTACGAAGAGCCTTTCTTCCCGTTTCGGTCGTTATCTACTCGAGCATTTCAACTCGGTCTTGTCAAGATCACCGGAATGACTGGGCGGCAATTTTTGGCTGCTAATAACGTGAGTCGACGCATTTGTCAGCACTTCCGGGGTCCGCGGTATACTGAATATCTTCGCAGCTCGATGGACCTTTTGCTCGCGATATCGTACAAGCCAGCACGCGTGTCAATTATGCGTCGAACCTAGAGTATATCCATGGATTGGGAGCTATGGTAGCCATGGCACCAGAAGGCGCTAAAGCTGTTGAGGGCGGTAATTGGCAGATCTTTGCGCACATGGTCAAAGCATCTGGGGCGGACTTACACTTGAACTCAACAGTGACAGGTATTTCATTCAATGCTGATCGGAAGTACGAAATTACGACATCGAAGGAATCGGGCGATGGGGCTCCGATAGAAGCGATTTCATATCCCGTCGCTTTTGATGATGTGGTTATTGCAGCACCCTTCCAATTTGCCAACATCACCACCGACGGGAACCTCATTCAACACCCCATTGATACTATCCCGTATGCGACACTGCACGTGACATTGTTTGCATCACCTTACAAGTTTAGTCCTGCTTTTTTCAATATGCCACCAGCCTCTGACGTCCCGGTCTCTGTTCTCACGACTCTGGGTGCAGATGAAGAAGCAAAACCCGGCAAGTCTGGCGCAGGAAAGGCCGGGTTCTACTCCGTAACCTTACAGCGCATCGTCATGAACCCACGTACACATAACTTCGAGTATGTGTATAAGGTGTTCTCGCCAGAAGCGGTCACGTCTAATTTCTTGTCTGAATTGCTTGGTGTCGATGTTCCAGAGACGTTTACACAAGAACATGATGGCGACGACGGCAATACAGCAGACGATTCCGTTGTCAAACCAATTTCATGGCTTCACGCTACTGTGTTTCATCCTTACCCGCAGAAATATCCGCGTGTCACCTTCCAGGATCCTATTTTAGGAGACGGACTATACTATACATCAGGCATCGAGAGCTTTATCTCCACCATGGAGACCAGTGCTTTGATGGGCATGAATGTTGCACGATTGATCGTTGATGATCATGCCGGCATTCCCCGCGTCAAGGACGACATGGTGGCACCCATGCCTGTGACGCCACAGTATGAAGACGACCAGCATGACGATCTGGCTCAACAGCAACAGAAAACAGCTAAACAATACGGGCGGCCCGTTGAAGATATAAACGAATTGTAACTTGTAGGATAACTGAGCATCTCCCATGCTGAGAACACCGATGCGACGGAAGTTTTCAGCTGAGTGCTATGAATGAAGTGCCAGTCGGCTGTTGCTGATTTTCTTTGCGGGAAAATGAGACATTCATAGCAAGTCGAGAACCTGGAGGTCACGGGAAGTCTGTACAACCATTCTTATCATTTTACTGTTTCGGTGCGGAGTATACAGAGGTTTCTCCTTCGGACAACCTTGGACCTCTTGTCAAATTGCGGGTGTACGGGACAATCATTTCAGGAATCAATGTTCAGATTTCGGTGACTATTCTATGTCACAGGCTGGTAGGGCCAATAGACTGGTTTTAAAGAAAGAATAATCCATTATCGAATATTTAAGGAATTCGAGATTAATTAAGGAATAACCAGGAAACGGTAACCGTGTCTACCTCGAAGCGTGCTGTTTAAACACAGCAGTCCATGAGCCACTTAAACAGCACATTCAGCCACACCGTTCACCGCCGCATTTCCATGTTCCTGCCTCCTTCGTCTCGAGAAAGGGAAAATTCCAGTAGGGTTCAAGCCACGCTGCGACCCCCCAAACCTCGTCGACTCGCTTGATGAAATGCTCGAGGTTCCCACCTCAGGCTGCGTATCCTCGGTGCGACTTTGTTTATCACGCTGCTCGAGTTTCTCACGCCTTTGGCGCTTGGTTTCGAATACCTTCTTGCGCTTATCCATCTTCATTTCATTCACTTTGGTACCCGTGTCCTTGAATATCTGCTCGCTATGCTTGCGCCCTAGGAAGTATGAGTATAACCCCGTCTTGGTCACAAACCCGATCGTGAGCCGCGAATAAATAGCCCAGGTCCACGCTCGGATCCATGCACTGAATGCGAATAATAGGCTGATGAATACGACGCCGGCAGATATTGCGACTAATGCTCGAGAGAAAGTGGAGTTTATGGTCAGTCCAAAAGTCTATGCATGGGTTGAGGTGCTTTGGGCTTACAGATGTAGAGGAGTTGATGCTTAAGCGTCCATTGGTTGTCGCCGAATTCTTGGTTGTTCATCCCGAAGACGCTTGTGAGGAATGACAGGGGTAGCTGTAAATGTATCTGTTAGATTCGGATTGAAGGGTGTACAGAGAGTGCGAGAGTACTGACGAAGACGATGGTCGCAAGGGTGAACACCATGATTGATCGGCCTCTGTGAAAGCCAGAGTCAGCGCTTCTTACTTGCGCACATCAACAGCCCGTCTCCCCCTCCTGTCGTCTCTGTTCGAAACTTACTGCTTGATGGTTTCATCCGACTGTCTAACAGCTTGCCAAGCTTGGACAACGCTCGCTTGTTGTTGTTTCATGGTGAGCAGATGCAAGACCTAAGATAACAACAGTTAGTTCAAATCTCCCGGTCGTCTCTGAGTGGTCTTGGAAGACATCATTACATCATCTGCAGTGTTCTTGGCACTTTTTCGCAAAACGTCGAGGTCTTTGACGTGGCTCTCCACTCGCTCTTGGATTTCTTCAGCTCGAAGCTTAAAGGATTGATAGTTCGCTTGATCGTCTGGTATTTTGGACTCTTTCGAAGGTCGACAATCGAAATCCTTGGGAAACTTGTTGTTCGGATTCAGAATCTTCTCGGCTTGCGTAATGAAGCTCTTAATAATATCCTTGTGGATGTTCGTGATGTGTAGCATGATATCTAGCTCCTCGATGATATCTTCTATCTCTCGCTCCAATTTCCCTTCGGGATTGATGTCAAGTAGCGGTATGTGGAGGTCGCTGGTATCCGCATACTGCTTCGACCTGAATATTTTCCTGGCATCGTCCGTCCAGCGCCAGAGTCGTCTGAACGCTGTGGTCTGAGCATGCATCTATATTCACGTAGTCAGTGGCCGATCTGGGACGCGGTGTCGGTGCAGCTATGCTCACGATATTGCCGATCGCCTTGGAGAACTCATCTATGACTTGTGGTTGCCGATCCAGCAACTTGGTGCGGTCAAAAAACGTCTTGGTGCATTCGTCGAGAACGATGAGGGCGAGCTCGAAGACCGTTCGTGGCTGATCAGAACCTAGACTCTCGAGAGTGGTCCTTATCGACTTATGAACTCCTGAGAAATCTTGTTTATTTGCACCGTATCGCTTAGGGAAACATGTAATCAGTGTCTGGCTGTCTAAGATCCACATCCAAAGTTGATCTACCATGACAACTCGAGATACCTTTCTTATGTTATCCCTGCAGATATCACAGGCTCTATTCTCTAACCCTTTGTGATCGGGCCATTCTTTGCGTTCATGGTCATAGCGATGGAGGTCGTCATGAGTTACCGTTGTGCCTCGATAGACGACTTGATCTCTGTCTCTTTTCTTCGTCGAGTTAAGAGTCCAATAAAACGCTTGATCGAGAGTCCTGCGGGGGTGGATAGGGGGATCTTGAGGGAGATACTTGCGTAAAAGCATTTTATCTCTATAGGTTGTCATCCCTTCGTATAGACGGGCAGCAGCAAGAAGGTAACGGCCCAAAGCATTTTCGCATTGAAAAGCACCATTCTTGGACAGATTGTGCGTCTTTCGGCGGAACACTCTCTGAAATAGACTCTGCACTCCTCTGCATGCTTCTCCATTCGCTCGTTTGTTCCTGATTCCGTTCGCGTTTCGAGTTTCCTCGACGACATCTTCAAAGTCCTCCATTTGCTTCTCTAATATCGTCTCCCTAGTTTGATGCATTGATCCTCGCCTATTTGATGAGGGGGCGAGCAACTTTTTCCTTTCGGCTCGCCGATTCTCTTTTTCTTTAAGTTCTTCCTCTCTCGTATCTCTAGCTGTAAGCATGACGATCTTGTCAATCTCGTCAGAAAATTGCTGACGTCTTATCGAAGTCTCCCAGTGAAGATATGGCATCTGCAAGCAAGCCACTGGTTAGCTTGTAAACAATAGGCGTGCTGTCAATATACACCTACGAAGAGCACAATGTTATCGCGCTTCAGATTAGACTTATCCAATGCTACGCAACATATCAGTCATTTGCCGTGAACTTAGAAGAATGTGCACAACCTACATGACGAGACCGTCTCACACATTGGAGACATGTATCTGGCGTGAGGGGGCGAGTTTGCATCTCCATGCAATTGTCCGCGCCAGTAACGTTCTTGCAGAATCATGTAAGTACTGTTTCTTTGCGGTCGCGACATCTGCCTCTGAATCGCCTCCAAATCGGGCTTCTCGTTGCCGTAGTACTTCGCTATAGCTTCCTAGTACACGTTAGATAGACCAGTTGCTGGCACAACATCGTAACTCACTTCGGCCCACTGACGATAGTATCTGTCAGCTATTCATACCTAAAAAAAACCGAGTAATTTTTGAGGAATTGACGTAGTACTCACTGTCATATTGTTTGATGGGATATGATAGTATCTGACACTGTTGGCTTCTAATTCGGGCATCTTGCGTCCCAAAAGTTCTTCAATGGTGGTTTTTTGGTTTGGGAATTTCCCACGGATATGCGTTTCCTTTTCATTAGTATCGGATCCTTTGTGGTCCTTCAGATGAATAACCGGCACAGAAATATCCTTCTCAGGGGCATAGGCTTCTTTGGAGTGATGGAACTCTCGCCCTTTCACAGAATTGACCTTGCCAAGCTCTTTTCGCCACTGTCTAACTTTGCTGATGTTCTCCTTGTATTGTATTGATACTTTCCACTTCTCGTAGCTATCCTCTACGTCGTGGACAAGCTCCTTATCGTGCTCGTCATTGGAAAGCGTGTGGCGTAAGAAGCTAATACGTCTCATCTCTTTCTCGATAGTGTCATGCCAGCTATTTTTCATGTTTTCAACAGTCCCCTTGGCGTCTTCATTGAGAAGCTTCTCTTGGTGCTTAAGCTCTTTTTGCCAAATGTCAGTGTTTCCATTGAGAAATTCTTCTCTTTTGTAGATCTCGATGCAACCAAGATAGTGAAGCAGAGGGTCTCTAATGTCATTTTCGTGGGGTTCTGCACTTAGACACGACTTTCGCGTATGTCTTTTATACATCCTGACAAGAGTGAGCATAAAGAATAAAAATGTTCGTAGAATGAATTTGGTCAATACAGCTATGGCCATAGGTGAGCTGTGTCTTATACACCGGTCGCTGTTGGGGGCCATACAGCCTTATGCGCCGCTCACAATAATAGCACGCTCTAGCCTAGGTCCAATTTTTCAGCTGACGTTTTCTCACCCTGCCACTGACGTCGGTGTGTTAGCCCAAGTAGGCAGTTCATACCAAGCCATCGGGTTGAAGCAGCAATGGCGTTCAATTGACCAGTAACACCGAGGATGCGACATCAGGCTCGCGGCCAACTAGAGCATATCATCTTGCATGAACCAATTATTTCTACTGCTTATACGCATGAGGGTCGTACTAGAATAGTAGGCAATTGTGTATTATCCTAGTACTTGTCCTAAAGCATTACCTACATCTTTCCGACAATGTTTAGTCCCTGAGAGCAGAACTTTGGGCAGGGGTCCAAGATGGACTGTGTCATCTATCTTTGAGTCTTTAGATTCTTTTCTAGAAGGATATGCATACCAGGAATAATAATATCCAGTTCTTTCTTTGGGAAGAGGCTAGACCCTTCTGATAACTGGTCCTGTCAACTGGTACATGATAAGTTGTGACTCGTGAGGGGCGGCATCTTTCCAGAGCCTTTCCTTTGCTTTTTCCCCTTGTAGGCACGTCTCATTACTCCGGAAATCGTGATTCTACAAGGCAAATTAGTAGCACAACAGGCAATAAGTCGGTAGGTATAGATCCGCTGAATGAGGAAAATATCCAGTATGATAAACTAGCCATAGAGAGAACATATTCCGCCTAGGAGCAGGGATCACAAAGGCGACACCCAAGTCCTGCTTATACCTGTAGTTTACGATCAAATCGTCCCCCTTGAGTGTTATTGGTTACTTTCCAGATTATGTGGTGCTTATGCGGCCGACCGTGACGACTCCAAATGCTGTGCGCACGTACTTGAACACGAATCCATGGATCGGGATCAGATATATTGAAGATCTAGGCGGGATGTGGTGGCGGTGTAGAGAACTCACCCTCTCTGTGCTTTCTTTGCCTGCATGGATTTGGAGAAGATGAGGCTCTAGCTAGCAGAATAGGGGGAGGGTATTGCGGTATGTCCGTGTGGAGTCCAATATCAGCTTCGCTTCCGCTTACGTGTGGACGCAGGGGGGAGTAGAATCACTAGCTTATGTCAAATATTAAGCCACATCAAGGATGCCGATGACTGGCTTGTCAGCCATCGTGTGAGCTGAGAATGCAACAAGGTTGTGAATGCAACGCACCCGGAGTCTGGCTTACACCGGATAGAAAGGTAGAACTAGTCTCATAATTACGGTGGCCCATAGCTAAAGGTGTGCCAAAACCCCATACCTTCAGCACCAACACCTAAAATTCAGACTTTAAACCAGAATAACTCGATAACGCCAGCACGTATACAAAAACGATTAACTTTTTTGAATAGCCTGTTTAATTATTTATATAATAAGATTTTTTTTAATTTTTATAAAACATAAAATAAAACTTTTCTTTTAATTAAATATATAACGTATATATATTAAAGCATATATTTATATTTATATATACTTTGCCTTTACTAGGCTAACGCCTTGCTAGTAGGTGTATATATAAGCATATGCCTGCATGGCAAAGATCTCCGATTATGTAATATAACCTTACCGCACCTTAATTGGCTAGATCTTTTTCAGAGTGGGGCGGGGTGTGGGGCTGCGAAGGGTTTAGGTGTATAGGCTAGGGTTTTGGCACACTTTCAGCTATGGGCCACCGTATATAATAATAATAGCACGTCATCATGCTAGTACAGTCAAGTTGATGGGGATGGATACGGTGGCCCATAGCTAAAGGTGTGCCAAAACCCCATACCTTCAGCACCAAAACCTAAAATTCAGACTTCAAACAAGAATAACTCGACGACGCCGGCACATATACAAGAATAATTAACTTTTTTAAATAGCCTGCTTAATTATTTATATAATAAGATTTTTTTTTATTTTAATAGACCGTAAAATAAAGTTTTTTTTTTTAATCGAATATATTTAAAATATATATTAAAGCGTATGTTTATACTTACGCGTAAATCCTTTTTTAATAGGTTTACGCCCTGCTAGCCGGTGTACATATAGACATGTGCCTGCAGGGCGGGGACCTCTGCTTATGTAATAATATTTTCCTGCACTTTAATTGGCTGAATCCTCTTGACTGTGGGGCTGGGTGTGGGGCTGCAAAGGGTTTAGGTGTGTAGGCTAGGGTTTTGGCACACTTTCAGCTATGGGCCACCGTAGATGGAGATTTCCTCAAGCCCAAATTGATTCGAATATATTGTCGCAGTTTTCCCATGATCCTACATTGAACATACATAGAAGTCATAGTCATTCGGCGATACAGCTTACATCGAGGAATATAATGAAAGCATTTCTCCTCATATCTACTACGCACCAGGTAAAGCTTAATAGTAATCTACTACAATCAGAAAGACGTAAAGTGCATCTTCCAGATATCTGCATGTTTTTATACACGGCCTTTGCTATCTGGTGACGAGAGATCTTTTCTAAGGCTGGAGCATGTTAAAGTATCAGGAGAGAATAACAGAACGAGCTTTCTGACGAATATCCCATCTGTACATCCGATAATGCGCAAGGATTTTAGCCTCAACATCGAAATATGACGCCGGAATGGTCGACCAAATTGAGCGGAAAGATACGAAGGTACATGTCCGTCTGACATGCGGGTGTGCGGGGGCTCACCAGCTAAAGTTGGTGCTAACCACCAACAGCCATTATCACCAGAACAACCAACACAACTATCAAAAAGATATGCGGGCAGTTAGAATCCGGTCTTGAAACTAACAGCTCACTCAAATGACAAGATTACCTGCCTAGATGTTTTATCAATTCTCTTTCTCTTTCTCTTTTTCATTCAATTTTTGGGAAGGCCTACGCTTTCTGATTCGACACTATCGTTATGAGACATCCTACAACCCTCAGGGCATAACTCGGTTTGCTAACTTCTTACCACTACACGGCATATCTATATCGCGATGTTGTTACTCTTTCTTATTGCTGGCGCGACTGTGCTAGCATCTTATTTCTACACTAGGCTGAGATACCTACGCTTCGCTCAATATGCACATATCCCACAACTGCCGCCGAGCCTTCTGCTGGGTCACCTGAAGGCTTTCGGTGAATTCACGCAGCGCGGAATACCAGATCGTCACCCAGGTATGCTTCAAATCTTATTTTGCAAACAAATCACTAACCTTCCGCAGACAAAATCTTCGAGGAGATGTGGGTGTCCATAGGTCGCCCTCCTCTCATGCTTGTAGACCTCAGACCAGTCACCGCACCTATGGTGCTTGTTCCTTATCATGATATCGCCGAACAGATATCGAAGCCCACTCAACTTTACCCCTATAGCACTACAAAATCGCCAACCTGGACGCACATGATCCCTATCATAGGAGAGTCTTCGATCTTGGGCAAGGAGGTGAGCATCAACTTCTCTGTGTTGCGAAACTGCACTGACAAGCACTGCTAGGGCTCTGACTGGAAAAACCTCCGCAAAAAATATAATCAAGGTTTCACAAGCCAGCATCTCTTTCAGCTCTTGCCCCTCATTCTGAAGAAGATGGGACCATTCTGCGATTATCTTGATAGATTCTCTGCTACGGGAGAGGAGTTCTCCCTGGAGAAGCTGATTTCTAACCTAACTTTTGATGTCATCGGCGCTGCCGTGATGGAAGTAGATCTCCATGCTCAGAATATGGATGGTTCAAAACAAAGTGAACTGGTTCGATTGTTTAGCGATCTTGTTCAGACATACAGTGACGACAACAACAACTTTCCGTGGTGGATCGTCCCCCTCACGACACTTAAGAGACATCGACTAGCTGAACGCATTGATAAGCTTATCAAGAAGGAAATCCAAATTAAATATGCAGAAGTCAAAGAAGAAGCCGAGGGCAATAGGTCGTGGAGCATCCTTGCGCTTAGTTTTCAAGATACTCCATCGTTAACACCCCAGCTTCTATCAGAAACTTCCGACCAGGTCCGTACCTTCCTTTTCGCAGGACATGACACCAATACGAGCATGCTGCAGTGGGCCATCTACGAGCTCAGCCGTACCCCGCGTGCGCTCAAAGCCGTCCGGAGCGAGCTCGATGAAGTCCTTGGGCGTGATACGGATCCCGCAACGATATGCTCCATACTCGCTGAGAGGGGTCAACACCTCCTTCCACGAATGACTTACATCAACGCTGTCATCAAGGAGACACTCCGCTTACACCCCCCAGCAAGTACCGCCCGTATGACTAAGCCCGGAAGCGGCTTCGTAGTCAAGGCATCAACAGGAGAAGAGTACCTGATGGACGGCCTTATTATGTACCCGTGCGCGAGCATAATTCAGCGAGACCCAGGTGTCTTCGGTGACACGGCGGATGACTGGATGCCTGAGCGCTGGCTCGGTGACGCAGCCAACAGCATCCCTGCCAGTGCCTGGCGACCATTCGAACGGGGCCCGAGAAACTGCATCGGGCTGGAGCTTGCAAATCTTGAATCAAGAGTCATCATCGCTATCATCGCCCGTAAATACGACTTCACCAAAACAGGATTAGGTGAGCCCGTGCTGGATACCAACGGCTTACCTATCCTTAATAGCAAAGGACAGTATAAGGTCCGCTCGGAGTTATACAATGTGAGTCTATTTTGCTTTTTCTTGGTAAGTTTTAATTGTACACAGAATATCGACTTACAGTATACCCTTTCTCGCTACAGACTCGCAAGATGACTTCAAAACCAGTAGATGGCACAACTGTGAAGGTTAAACTAGCTGTCAATGCCTGAGTCACTCTTCCTACGCCTGACTATAAACGTCAAGTTTGAGCAGGGTGGCTCGCAAAATGGTAGAGATAAGATATTATACATTGTCGCAATTTTCCATCATCTCCTATACTGAACACTCATTGAAAGTCATGATCGTTCGGCCATATCCCAGATCGCGAAATATAATGACAAGTCTTCACTGCTAGATACCCGCTACACGTCAACATAGGTTAGTAAGTGATAACAGTAGAAGGCGCAAGATGCATCTCTCCGAGATCTGCATGTCTTCACACAAGCTTTACCATCTAACAACGAGGAGTCTTTTCTTGCGCTGGAGCATGTTGCAGAAAATGAATAGAGTGAAGCTTTCCGGAATTCAGTATGCGCCGGAAACAGTATAATATTCTATGTCCCTCGAGACAATAGGGTTGAACAAAGGAGTACAAAGAGGTCCCTGACCTGCTCTGAGCCAAGACTCGGTGTATGATGTTATAAATATGTCTCGATTATCCTTTGTTCGTTACGGTCAGTACTGGGCGTCTATTTTTTCAAGGTCGTTTACGAAGCACAGATCCGATCCAACTGACTAGAGAGGTTCGGATTCAAACCATTTAGAATGGCAGGTCCTGAGGCAAGAGCTCGACTCTTAAACAATTATTTCCTAAACGAACACGCATTCCACCCAGAGAAATACGCCGGAGGTAATATAATATACAGGAGGGTCACTTTGCAAGATGCAATCGAACGAGTCGTTGTAAAACATATTACGACGGCGGAGTTTCGGTGGCGCGATGAAGAGATAGGTTTGGAGGAGGACATTCTACGGAAACTCTGGGGATCTGAACATATAATTCGGCTCTTGTCCGTTGTTCATAATAAGTTGCATCGGGGATCGAAGTGGTCGGAGCCTAGAAGAAGAGCTCGTCAGAATCCTCCGCCGATTTTGCCCTGGAAGTTACGATTCGACCCAAATGACTACGTCGGGGACGGCATTGACTTGGGTTTTCCCTTTTTCGTGATGGAATATCTCCCCCGAGGCGATGGGTAAGTGAGAGCCGTTGTTGTACATTTTCTGGACATATATACTGGAAGCACTACGAACTCCAAGTTGCCTATTGAAATATCTAATGGCAACCGATATTCTAACTCTTAATATCAAAAGGTTTCAATTGATCAGAAGATGTCGGGCAAATAACATCGAAAGGATATCTGAGCAGGTGCTCTTGTCCTTTTTCCTATGCCGTAAGTCCTACTACATCCCCTTGCGCTGATAGATGGCTTACTAGAATCCAGTCACTCGCGGCTGTATCGGAATCGCTTTCCCCCCAAACGTCGGGAACCGCAAACCAGCTGCGGTTGTGAGAGAGAAATATCCAGTTCGAACTAAACGGAAACATTCTAAGATCACTCACAATGATCTTCATCTGGGAAATATCATGTTTGGAGATTATGATGATAATATTCGAAATAACCAGCCTCGGTGCCATGAGGCCACGCCCGTGTGTAAGCAGACGATTCATTCTAAATAACCATTAATAAACACACCTGAAGAAGAAACTGATTATGATGTGTTATAGTGAAAGTTAGTTATAAAAATGATTAAGCCGAATGACCTTTTACTAAGGGATCACAGATTATCGATTTTGGCATTGCTGAGGCTGGAGATAGGTATGTGACCGGTGGCCGGAAGACGTCAACTACCACATCCCCCACCGCTGATCGCAAGTTAATTCGCGAATGATTAGTGCCCATGACTCTGAATCCCGTAATATTTTCCAGGCAGCTGAGGTAAGCTGAATAACTTTAGGTCTGAGACGAAACGGCATTGCTAATGGATTAAATAAGTTGATTCACCAATTGGCACGACTTCAACGAGATCCGATCATGGACTCGTATCGACGCGACAGAAACATAGCCAGAAATATCACGGGATTCGCAGATTTCGATACCTACGCTAGCGAAGACTTTATCCAAGACCAGTCGTACAGCCGGGAATTCAGAGATTTGGTCTGCCTGTGTATGGCTGTAGAACCTGAGAACCGCCTCCGGTTGCAACCGCTTCTTAGGCGCTGCGAGCATCATCTAAGGCCAATAGAGGATTGGATGGAGCTGGCAGATGAGGTCACCATGATATTTGATGTAGTCCCGGAGGGGTATGTTGATATTGACAGTGATGCTTCAGAGGATGGTTCAGAATGATGCAAAGGATGATGCTTTTTAGGGTGATGATTCTGATGATGAAGATTACATGCCCTAGAGGGACTCAGAAGATATTTTAGAGGAATATCGGCGCGCATAGGATGTACTATTAGAAGATATTGAACTTTTTTGACTGATTGTAGATTTATCTGAATATCATATAGTATCTTTACTTTCTGCAACGACCTCGGTTACGTCTGAGAAGAGTATTCTTTCAGTCTAGGGCTGAGTATAGGACCGCAGATGTCATCACGTAAGCTTTGTGAGCAAATCTCTCGTTGAGTTCCTCAATGTCAACCTGTGCCGAAGATGTGTGTGTCGATAATATACCTAGGGTAATGATGGAACCCTCCCCTTCCTGAAATTGCCAAATTAGTTCGCTTTGCAACGAGACCTCGGAACGTAGGACATTTTCCTCATTGATGTGGATTCTAGACGCGATCTCATAGCTGACGGCGTCCTATCATTTGCTCGAGTTCGTAAACGCATGTTTTAGCGTCTCCGAGATACTGGAGGACCTCCGAGTAGTAGGACTCTCTCCGGTTGGCGAGTCTATGCTTGAATTGCTCACTCGGCTCCGTCTTCGCTCGACAAGATCGTAGACGTCTGGGACCATCGCCTGTTCGCGCGTGCCTAGAATAACCAATCCTGTAATCAGCAAACAGTGAATTTGAATGTCGTGTATTGTTAGTAGAGCGTAAGGTATTGCCGTACGAATATTCCCTGCACCGCCAATCCCAAATGACTTCCTTCTCTCCTTTTCTGTCACAGCCTTCTTTCTTTGCTTCAGGCTGGATAGAAGTGCCATATTTTATAGTACTAGGGACGATGTCGATTCATTCACTTGATCATGTGTACATCTCATGATGCAGGATGAAGAGTGCAAGAATAAATCGGGACGTAGGGAGATGGCTGGAACAAATACCAGCGAAGAGCTTAAACATCTGCCCATGAATGGCGATAAGTCTCGGCGCGTCTATTGGTCCCCATATCGTGGCTGATATGGAAGAGCGTCGAGTCTGCGACACATGTAGCAGATGTGTCGTCATCCGACAGAGTTAAATGCCGTTATAGCGTAGAGATGGGCGCCGGATGATAACGAATCATGGTTTCACTGGTTATTGGCTGGATCACACATCGTAATTGGCATTTGGACAAGGGGCTAAACCTGGTCTGACCATTGCACTCGACCGTTGATTATCTACGCAGATAGAGATCATGACTGCCCTCTACTTACGAATGGGTTGTCTTCAGTTGTAAATGACTTTGGGGAGCTGGTGAACTGTAAACTACATACTGTTTTGGGTTGTTACTGGCGACCACCTAGAATTCTGGTTCATAAATAGCAATAAAACAAACCGCTAGATTAAGAGCATGTAATTTAGATGGTAATACAATAAAAAGAAACCAAATGGAAGGAATGAGATGATCAATGAATGATGTGTTGTAATTATGGGGGTGGCAATACAGACCGACCCCTCTCTGTACCTTAGGCGCATAACGCTTAAATATGCATATTAGTATGCTTCAATTTAGACTTAGTTGCATGTCGGCTCGCTGTTACGCTACCTGATCTGCTTAGGTGCCGAGGCAGCTTGCTTCGTCATAGCCCGCGTCGCTCGTCCCATGGTCCTTAAGCCATAGGCACTTGAATCGACGATGGCGACCAGCACTCTTGCACGCACTCACTCGGTGGAGCCCGACATTCGGCTGGAAGATTATCTCGACGACAAACTTCAATCGACGGCGGATCTCGAGAATCTCGACAGTTTGATCGCCAGCGTCGAGGTCCAACGTAGCCAGCTCCAGACACAGCTCGACGATGCCGTGCGCGAGCTCGAAGACGCCCGTCGCGCCGCCCAAGACCGTCAGGGCGGCCTCGCGCAATCCATCGCCGAGTTTCGCTCGCTCCAGGAGAGCATCGATGCCCGTCTTAAGATCGTCGCTCACTCGACCGCCCCGGACGAAGCCATCCAGCGCCTCGAGGGGCCCATGAAGCAGCTCCATAAGGTCGAACTGGCCTATCAGTATGTGTCGCTGTTGCAAGACGTCGAGAATATGCGACTGGAAGCCCGATCCCACCTACCCCATAGCCCCAAAGCCGCGCTCGAGCCGTATGCGCGCCTGAAGCAGCTCTGTTTACGCCTCCGAGAGCTTCAAGAGCCTGCGGACGGCGCTGCTACCCATCTCATCGAACACGTCGAGAAGACCACGGACGCTCTATGGAAGGAGATGAAGGGCATCATGTCCCAAGAGATGGAGGCTGTCTTGAAGAGCCGCAATTGGCCGCAAGGGGTCGATACGAACAGCGAGATGGATTCCGAGTGGCTTCAGTGCTTTGAAAAGCTGGTTGATCTGCAGGTCCCCGAAGTGCTATACTCTGAGACTATCGTCACTTTACTGCCGTTTGAAGTGATGGCGAGGCCGTTTGCGCAGTGGTTTAGGTTCCAGTTCATGGGTAACAATGCGACGAGTACGCCGCAGGCATTCGGGACGTTCTGCATCCCACAGTTTATATCCCTGATCGACAAATGGGAAGGCTACTTCCGAGAAAACGTTGGACATATATTGTTCTCGCGGTTTTGGGATACCAGTGTGGGAGAGATGTCCATCTACGTGGATCCAGCCTCTGCCCTGGTCACGGCGCTATTACCCGTCATGAGAGAAAAGATCGAAAGCGTCGTACAAGAAGGGCTTCAAAATCCCCAGTTTCTTAGCAGCCTCATGGTACAAATAATGAATCTGGATGATGAGTTGCGGTCCAGATTCAACTATGACGGCGGCAACCGGGAAGGTGGTTGGTCTGGTCTGGCATCTGAAGTCCTGGACAAACACTTTGAGGTTTGGCTAAAAGCCGAAAAGGAATTTGCTCTTGAGCGCTTCCATGCCATACTAAATTCACCAGACGCCAGAAATATCGACTACGATTATAGCACGCCCGGCAAAATGAAACCCACATATGGAGCTGTACGTGTGACAGATTTGCTTAGGACTGTCAACTCTCAATATGAGCGCGTGCGTAGGTTCTCCCACAAACTACGGTTTCTCATCGATATTCAACTCGAGATTTTGGACGAGTATCATGATCGTCTTAAGGACTCGTTGGATACGTATTCTGCCATCACCTCAACGATCGGTCGTACATTACACGGTGTTACGCGGGAACAAGCAGCCGCATTAGAAGGGACTGGTGCTTTTGAAACGCTGTGTAAAGTGCTAGGGAGCGCCGATCATGTCGTCGCCACTCTGAAGGACTGGAGTAATGAGGAGGTGAGTGTCATCGTGTTGTCCCTGGCAATTTCAATTGCAAATACATACTAACCTTTATATTTCAGTTTTTCGTTACGTTATGGGAGGAACTTCAAGCGCGAGCGCGCAAGACTAGCGACCAAGAGAATCTCGCAGGCGGAATGAGTCACGAAGCCGTGAAGGATCGCATTTCTTCAGCTGTTGGTAGCGATGCGGACACGGGTATCCTGTTTGATGAGACCATTACAGCCTATAGCTTTCGACGCAAGACTGCTGAAGAGTATTTAGTATCAGCGTTGATCGACTCCCACCAGAAGGCATTCCGGCCATATTTAAGCAAACCTCAATGGACTACTATAAGTAGTGATTTGAACAGTGAGTAGTGGCCTTTATTGCTTCGCTTCTAGAAACATACTGACTGAGATAGTTGATCCATCACAACTAGCGATAACCCCGGAACTCGATGAGCCCTTAAAAGTTTGTCAACATAAAGATGCTATCTTGCACGATCGTTACTGACAGAATGATAGATTATGAAACGAAACTTGACCTTCTTGGCTAACGCGTTGAGCACGGCCGTGTATCGCCGCATTTGGCGAACAGCGCTTGACAGACTTCAAGAGATGCTGTGGGGAGAGGTTCTCTTGAAACAGAACTTCACAACTCTAGGCGCTGCGCAGTTCGTACGAGATCTACAGGCATTATCCTTGCTGGTCGATCGCCATCTCCCAGATGGATCTCTGATCATGGGCACGCTGCAAGACGGTGCGCAGTTGTTGAATCTTCCCATTGAATCAAGTAATGGCGGTATCACGCTACAGCAAGCTACCGACCGTGTATTCACGGATAATACGGAGGCCAAGAAGACGCTTGCGGAATTAGGTCTGGAATCTTTGACCCCTGCAAATGCACGCAGGATATTACAGAGGAGGGTTGAGAATAGCGAATAATGAATAGACATAGACGATCATGAACATTTCACATCGCATCTATGTGTATTGACCTTGCTCTATGACGTATATATCCGTATGAAGAAAAGGCTTATCTGCAGCCCGCTAATCAGTCTACCTGATCAAACGCCAGAAAATGTAATAACCCAATACCAGACATAACATTTTCATTGCATCGCTTCTCAGCTTATAGCCCGCATCGTCGCCTCGACGACAGCGAAAGTCCCAGCACTGACAGGCATGGCACGTAGCAGCGTAGGCCCTACCCCCTTCCAGAAACCACGCATGCCCTCGGCGCGCCACGTCTGCGCGAAGCAGTCGCGCATGCTCTTGTACCGCATGTCGGGTCCGAACCCGTCCGTCTGCATCTTGCTCTTGACGACGTCGAAGGGGTAGCTGCCGAGCCAGAGGGCCTCGCCCGCGAGGCCGCCGTACAGCGCGACCTTGTAGGCGGGGACCTCGTTCCGGGACACGCCGTTGCGGGCCGCGTCGGCGTTCATCATCCACTCGAACGCGAGGAACCACATGCCGTAGGCCTGCGCCTCGCGGATCACGGTGACGGCCTCGCCGCGGTAGAGGCCGCGCAAGATACCGCCACCGGTGGTAGGGTTACTGAGTTTGCGCACACAGTCGAGGGGGCCTGAGTATAGACGTGCGGCGCCGTGGGGTTGGGTCTGTAGACGGATGCGCACGTGCTCGATGGGGCCTGAGATGATTGAGTTGGCGATGCCCGCGAAGGCGCCTGCGGCGTAGTATTGTCCGTAGCTCAGGTCCTTCTTTCCAATTCCATTTTTGTTATTGTTGTTGTTGTTGACTGTCTCGAAGTACCGCTTCGCGTAGCCGAAGGCGCCGAACTGGATGGAGACGCAGGCGCCGATGCCCAGGAGGGGCGTCAGTGTGCCCTTGTAGAAGGCTAGGGGCCCTTCTTTGGCGTAGATGGTCGTCGCGGCGTTGAGGGCGGAGCTGTATTGCGTTGTTGTCTGGAGACGGACTTTGACTATGTCGAAGGGTTGACCTAATCATCGCGGCGTGCTTGTTAGCGGGGTATGCTTCGGGTTGTCGGGTTTATTGGTGATGTGTCTTTAATCATGGTAGATCTGGGGCATTGCCTTGTCGCTCTTGTTCATCGCGACACTTAGGGCAGTCATGGTGTTGAACATGAAGGGGACGTTGGGCTTCGGCGTGGGCGTTCGCTTGGGGTAAAAGGACATCGTGACTCTCGTCCACTGCAGAATATCAATTAGGCTTGTACTGACCGATCAAAACCTGCGCAATGCCTCCTACGGCACCGGCGAACAGGTCCTTGGCCGTGTCGAGCGATCCCCCCTTCACATCGACTTCTTCCACCGCATCTGCCATTTTGCTGCCCCGCGCTCACTCGCTAACTAACTCCTTCCGTGCCCAATCGCCGAGGTCGTGTCTTTCGTGTGATCAGGCAAAGGCAGAGCTTCTGTGAGAGTCGTAGAAGGGGGCGGAAGGCCAGTGAGCGCGTCAGCAATTGGCCGTCGAGGAAATCGATGCCGGAAAAGAGTCGATGCTTGCTGTGTCGCCGATATAGGAGGGAACAGGACCCGGGGTGCTGGGAAGATAAGAAAGTTAATCTGGGTATGGACACACCTACGGCACAATCTTATCGCCGTTATCTTTGCTCTGCCCTGGCACTGGCGGGCCAATAGAGTGTCTGGAATAAATAATACCAGTGGACCTTCGTAGAGTGTCTAAGTACATCAACTCCCAAGATGACGTGATCCATCGCTCTTCAGCCCTGCATTCCAGTAAACTTAGGGTAGGCTTCAAAGACGTGAATTTGCAATCCAGATGGTATGTGGCTATTGTTCAGAAATCAAGGACATATTCGTTATTTCCACTTTCTCGAGCATGTATTCTAAGATCGATTCTTGCGTTCCAGTAAGCCACTATATCCCCCACTATACCCCTCGTCACGTTAGTCATGGCAGATTCTACAATCCAGTATGGCGGGGTTAGACACCTTAACTTCATCTATTATCTTAGCAATTTGCCAATATCGATGTGTTAAGGCTTTTAGGTAGATACCAAAGACTTTCGGATACGGTCTTTGAACTTTTGGAGCTTCTGTTCACACCAAGAGACACGGTAACCTCAGCGAACATCGTTTTCTTTATTCAGCATCCAGCGTGAGTATTTGCAGAGGAAGCACGCATCATTCAGTCTGCCGACACAATATGCGACCGAAGACCACTCATGGTATCTAAACCTGATACAACCAAATCAGAGAACGCCTTTCTAAATATTCCTGTACGATTAGTCCTTGGGAGAAACAGTCTCTCTGAGGCTGGCTTGGCACTTTGACACTTGAGCGTTGCGGATAGGCTTCGAATACAGGCGTCCCTTCAGCGCTGAACCTTGCCTGTACACGCCTGACATAATTTACTGGATAAGGTAGGTAAGCCTATCATACACTAGTCGGATGCGCTATCTACTGTAAGCGCGGGCCGCTCCCGTATGTACCTTAGCCACCATAGCGTCCATAACATGGTAGGTATTTCGTACATTAGGGGCTACTGCTAGCCTAATGGATACTGTTCTTATGGCGCGTCCAGGCCAAAAACCATCATGAACGCAGGAGCGAATCCGACACTCACAGTCGATGTGGCTTGCGAATGCGTTTAGATCACTGCCGGCATTTAAAGTTCTGTCGGTTGAAGACTTATCTTTTAAACAGCTCTTGAGTGGATCGTGATTACAGTGGTTGTCTGCTACATACTTTCCTACGAGCCCTTGTATAAACCAAAAAATTTAGTATTACAATTGATATCTGCCGCCAACCGCGAGATTATGCTCGTCAACGGTCTCAAAGTCTATCAACAATGACCGCCTACTTTCTCCAAATTCAAATCGAAATTTCCACCACTGATTGCCGTGCGTTAATGGTTGACTTCGATGATCGGTCCGGTGTAAATCTTTCTTGCCCAGCCCGCATAATAGATCAAGCTAAACAAGAGCACAGCCCCGAAGACCAACACAGAATAGTTGAAGGTTGCAGCCGTAACCTCTCGAACGGATGGCCAGAAGCTGAAGAAGAATATGTAAAGGAGATAGGAGCAGGCGAAGATGTTATTGGCGATGCCTGCCCACCCACGAAGTCGCCATGGTCCCCAGGTCAATGTTGAGCCTATTGTATTAACGAGCACGTCGTCATCCTGTCGTACACGAATGCCTCCGGTAGTCCTACGGTAAAGGAGCAATGAGGCCGCAATAAAGTAGGAACCGAACAACCCGGCGATGGAGATTGAGATGACACCATTGAACGCAGTTGCATCTCCGATGTTGACCAAGGATAGAAGAATGGCAATAAAGGTTGTGACGAGCACGGCGTATCGGGGAATGCCGGTCCTAGCACTGACCTTTTTCAGGAACTGCCAGCCGGGCAGCGCTCGATCACGCGAAAACGCCCAGTACAATCGCGAGGTTGAAGCAATACAGTTCGTAGTGGCGCTGAATGACATGACTACCACGATAGCAGCCATTACAGTTGCGCCGGCTGTAGATCCAACGGCGTGTTTGAAAATAGCCATGAAGGGATACTGGGGGTTTTCAGCCAGCGCCTGATCGATATCGCCAATTGAAAACAGAGTTGCAATCAACAGAGCGAAGCCTAATGTGCCGTTGATGGCGAGACCAGTCAAGAGGGAGCGAGGTATGACCATGGCAGCATTTCGAATTTCTTCGGACATCTAACAATAATCGATGATTAGCATACGCCAGGACATTGAATTACGAAAAATCTGGAGGAATACTTACGTGAATGGCGCCGTCACCACCAAGAAACGCAAACACGTTTCCCATAATGCCAATACTGAACGACAGACCTTGTGTTTGCCAGCCACCCAGATTAAGGAAGGTATCGAATACATCAGCGGCCGTATTATGCTGGCTTAGCAGAGCCAAAGGGAAAACTACAGCGAAGAAGCCAAGGACTGGACACTCAGTGTTAGGACCAAGTCATCATAATTGCACTCTGCGATGATTTTACACGGATGCGAAGCTTGTAGGGTAGGATCTCGGCCCAAAGAGAGCTTTCTCGTCCTATGAATGCCACGCAGTAAGTGAATGAGTCTGGGTCTTACTTACTATGAAGAACAAGGACAAACCCCTCGAACTTTGCGAGGAGAACTCCGATAGCTGCGTTAACAGTGTAACCGAACAGCACAACACCCCAAAACAGGAGTGTTCCATGCCAATTCTGCATGTTCTCTGCATATTCCGGATGGGTGAGTAGTATAAGGCCTTGAATCATAGTGCCCGTGACGAAACCACCCGACGCGACTAGTGCCTGCCAGCCCGTAAGGGTCAACCAGCCGGTGAGATAACCCAGAATTTTCCGGCAGCTCGGCGGCGCAAGCATAGAGACCCAGTGATACTGTCCTCCAGAGGTGGGTGCCATGGAAGCCAATTCAGAGAGGGTGATGAATACGGATAGGGTGCCAATCCAGACAACAAGAAATCCATAGATGATACCAGAGGGGCCGCCACTAACGTAATATTGTCAGTGAACGATATACTATGAAGTTTCCGAAGAGGCGCATACTTCTGGAGTCCTGCGAGAAACGTACTATTCGAGTGTTAGCTACGTTGCCTATTTGGCCTCTTCACAAGCGCCGCCTTACATCAATGAGCCTTCCCAAGTAATGAGCACCGTACAGCTGAACCCAAGGATCGTCAAGAAGCCAAAATTTCTCTTCAATACTGGCTTCTTTCCAAGACGAGCCAGAGCAACATCGTCACGTGAGTCACGTCCTGAAGTGGCCGATGCCGTTACCCCATGTTGCATACCCACTTTCTCATTGTCGGAATCCATCGTTGGTTGAGCACAAGGCGCGTGGGACGTATAAACTCAGATATGCTTGATAATGATGATGACGAAAGCGAATAGGACGATGGAAGGTCAGAAGAACGGGAGAAACCACGTGGTAAAAATGCTTTGAAGAACCCCGGGGTTCAATAGGGGTCTTCCAGGAGACACCAACCACTGAAACTAACCCATGGTAGGCGAGGGTTGTGTAGGAGGGTAGAATCGGAAAGCGAGGAATCTTTTGACGAAGCGCCAGTATTGGGAGTATCAAATCGAGCCATGTCGTTTAACAAGCGACCACCGACCCAAGACTTCGTGGGGTCTATCCGGACCAATTGAGACGTCGCACAGTTCAGCTCGAGTCAACGGAATACCACCCCCTCATCAATAGTCGTCATGCAACGTAAGACTACCACATACTGCAGTACGCAGTACATATGAGTAGTACTGAGGTGCATAACGCTGCAGATTTCAATGCTACCTCGTCCTCTTCTTTTTTCTCTTCAGTACCAAGACACCATCTACTCCACCCGATGAGTCCTGACGATAACTGCGTTTGATTGCCTTCCCCTTGTACGCCCAGCGATGCCGGAGTCTAGACTCGCTCGGTTATGTCCTGGAAATAGACACTTCAATATCGTGTCACATGTTTTGCAACTGTCTAGGCACCTATTCATAGTCACCCATATTGCGTGACGCCGTTACGCCACCAAGATTAAGTATTAGTGTACACCAGGATTAGCCGTGGCTGCGTTTCTTCTTCAGCCGTTTTCACCCCTCTTTGCCTAGAGGACACAGGAAAGGTCTCGGAAGTGCGAGCTGAGATTTCAGGGACAGACGAGCGAACTCACCCGGTCTACCGCAGTCCTCAACGCACTCCGTACATCATTTGATTCCTGACATCCTGGCTACTTTCCTCGCAGCTTGTTAAGGACAGCTGAAATTCAACGAAGCTGATTTCTATCGTTCTTTGTATCGATATGATTACTACTGGCATTATTTTTTCGCTGGCAAATCGGGTATCTATGTCGCTAAGGAAGAAAAAAGGGAAAATAGAAGCTATTTGTACACATGCTTGATAGCAAAAACAGGGTATTCGTCTCCGTCCCATACCGTTAGATGGCAGATTTCGACAGGGCTCTGCCGTACAACCATCCATCATCACAGATATACTTGAGTAAAGATATACCCCTCCATCATTAGGCATTATCAAATTGAAAAGGAAAAAGCAAAATGGTCGTAATGGCCAGTGTCAGCATCTGCTCGCGCGATAAGAGCATGCTGATGAACTGTTCGTAATTCCCATGTCATATCCGCCCGATCCGTTCCTATTTCCTGAAAGTTCCTCTTCCGAGCCGTGAATGCTTTCCACTCGATTAACATTCGATTCGAGACTTTCCATAAAAGGTTTGAGATATGGTGCGCATGCTGTGATAGTACTTATGACTAGGGTTGTCTGGTTTAGTATCACTGGTAACCATAGAGTATCTGTCGGGTCTGAATATGAGAATACTTCTAAAAATACCGTAAGCTGCGCTATAGAAATGCCGACCACCCTGGTCCCAGTTAGCCACTTCAATCAGCGAGACGGGGATGCCACTTACAGCAGTCGGACGAGGAACATTGATAGAATGATGAGTCTTTTCGAACGAGGGATCTGTAAGTTTCCGATGATAAATACGTAGAGTGCCACGGTGAGCAAATCGGTCACGATGTTCAAAATCGCGACATAGGTCCACCATGCTCTCTATGGCGGTTTTAGCATTCTCGGCTAGGATCAAGTAAAAGACAGTGAAACATACTCTATCAACACATCTAAGGCCGTGAACATAATTCCACGGTGTCGGTAGTGAACATTGGAACAGACAGATTAATACGGCAGTGAGCGCCCAGAGACCGATGAGAGCCTGAAGAATCCAGTCGAATTTTCTGTGTGTTGTACTCCGACTAAGCTGCCGAATGAATGTAGATATTGACACTTTGATGAGGGCCAATGCGATGATGAAGAAAACGACGCTTGCGTATTCCGCCTTTGCACATTCACCTGTTAGCTTTTCGCGCACGTTCAGTTATGGATGGAAAGGACAATACCTTAAGAAAGTTATCGAGCGCCACGCTGCTCAATTCACTTGTAGGCCGTCCAAGATCATCGGCGATACCTATAGATATCGAGATGCATTGGGCCAGGTATGCAGTCTGTTTAAAGTCAGGTGTTGAACCCCCCCGGTGCGTCATAGAACTGCTAAAAAACGTACCTGTGCGGCTAGCATGATGTAGTCATCCCAGCCTAGCTTACGAGTCATAGCATATTTCGTGCCCAGGCGTGCCGCTACTGTCAACACGGACACGACGAAGATGAACCAGAGGAGAAGCTGTATCGTGCTACCCTGGCCCGTAGCGGCGACATCTCTTCCATTCATCTCGAGCTCGTTCTTGAAGTATAGACCTAGCAAATAGCGATTCCAAAGAAAAGGGCCAATTAGTGTAGAAGTGGTTGATGAAAAGAGGGCTAGCTTTCAAATTCTATAAGCTGTAACCTGTATTATTATTCCCGGCCGTGAGTTCGCGAAAACGCCTACCAAGCCGGCTCAGAGGAGGCCGGATGCATTGGGGTTCATTGAATTTGGTAAGAAGTAGGTATTAACGTGCGGTGAGCGGCTCTGTAATGGACATGTGCTTTTTGCCTACCCGGAATCCGTGAAATCTGGGCGTATTAGGTGATGTCGCATCGATATGGGGGGAAGACCAGACTATACTGCTATAATACTATAAGTTGGTCAGATCGGATGTGACATAATACCAGAAATAACGCGCGACTGCATTAATCGGTCCAGCTCAGGCTCCAACTGGCCGTCACTCGTTATATTCACGTTACCGCGATACTACATGAGCGCTGTGTTCGTTCGTATGCTGTGCCATTCACCATGCGGAACAGCGTTACTCTGGGTGGGTAGTGGTGGGCAGGTCTGATGTAGGATATAGAAGAAATCCTAGCCCACCTAGGTTGGCCATGAAAAGGGCCTATTGTGGCCAGCATGTATCCCATGTACCAAGGCAATAAACACACCTTTCTGCCCACCCTCTTATAAATAAAGGGACTAAATTCTATATCTAAAGATTTAGCAGACAAAAAGCTCTATAAATATTTTCAAAAATAAAAACACCTTTTAGATATGCTAGAAAAAGGATGTTATTAATCTAATATATATAATTAAGTACTTTAACGTACGTGTGGCGTCTTCGCGCCATACCATACAGGTGGTAGACTTACCTAACTTGGGCTAGACCTGGCCACAATAGGCTCTTTTCATGGCCAACCTAGGTGGACTAAGAAATCCCTGAGAGGAAGCATGGCTTGGCCAATTGCCGAGATCTCGCTGACCGAGATGGGCCTTGTCTACCCCGATCCAGTAAGCTGTAAGCATGGTATGATGAATTGCCCGTTTTTCAATGCAAAGCACGTAGTACCATGCATGAGAGAACGGAGAAACGGCTGAGGTTGCGATGCCAAGTACTGCTGTACTGCTATAGGACTAAACTGGGCAGTGCTGTAATACTGCAGTGCTTCTTTGTTTGCCTTCTGTTGTGTCCCCTTCTGTGTGAGACTTCTGGTGAGACAGACAACCAAGACTTATCAGGTGGCCCCCATCTGTCTCATGCAGTGGCGTCTGCCGTGTAACGTGATTTCCGTTCCCCCCCCCCCTCTTTTACTGACCCTTTATCTCAAGGGGTAGAAGGGTGGAATGTTCCGCGACCTTTCCCCCCTCCGTCAGCTGCAGGCCTTGCTTCGGCGCCTAACTTCCCGAACCAATCACCCTATCATAATCAATAACAGACCGTTGAGGCGATATACGCTGGGCGTTTAGTAGCTAGCTCAGATTAATTATCATCATTTGTCTCTTGCTGCTCAGTCGGTTTGTTGGAACGCGGACTATCACAGACCCATATCTTTGACCTTCCTGTGTTCAGATTCTTCCTACCTTAGACATCCCACAGCCAAGACTTCATCCCCCACACAATTCTACAAGTCACAATTGCGAGTTATGGCACTTGTTCTTAAGGAAATCGACCCAGAGAAGGACTTCCCGGCGCTAGCCAGGTGTCTCTTCGAGTCGTATGAAGACCCTTCCCAGAAGTTCTTTCACGTGTTCTTCCCGATTCACGGTACTGGAGATGAGGCCCGCGAAGAGGCCATCAAGGAAGCTGCCGACCGTTTGAAATTATGGCATACCCATGATCCGTCCAGTTATTGGCAGAAGGTGGTCGACGAAGAAACCGGGAAGATCGCAGGAGGCGCTCTATGGAATATCCATGAACAGAATCCGTTCGCCAACCCCACTCCTTCGGCACCCACGTGGTTTCCCGATGATGGATCACGAAGATTCGTCGAGAAAGCACTTGAAAACCATACTAGGCCCCGATCTAAGGTAGCCCAGAAGCCTCATCTATGTAAGTCAAGCGCTTCTCCGTACAAAACTCGACAATCGCTTACCCAAGTTGAGATCTCTTCATTATCTTCACTCACCCTGACTACCGCCGTAAGGGGGTTGGTCAACAGTTTATGGATTGGGGTATGAAGAAGGCCGATGACATGAAGGTAGACTTCTACCTAGATTCAACTCCTTACGGAAGACCATTGTATGAAGCGAATGGGTTTACCTACATCGAGGAGAACGTAAACATACCCACAACCGAGGAACCGGATGAGAAATGGAAAGAGATCGAGAACAAAGTCGGTCCGTTCACTTTCTGGCTGATGTGGCGTCCTTATGGTGGTAAGAAGCCGTCTGAGGCGGAATGAGAGTGATTATTCGGTCAAGCCTGTCAAGTTTGGGACGGTATAGGTCGGCATTCTGGAATTTCTTAGCGCTATACACTCTTCACAAGTAGTGTCTCTTCGGTGATATCTTCGTCACTCAGTGATAGATTACTTCAGATGACGGCTTTTATTCGCAAGTAGGAGTTGCACTCGAACTCCTCCCTTAAGATAGCTCACACCTTGAACGCCTTCTGAGAGGAAAAATAGTCGGCCTGGTA
This sequence comes from Xylaria sp. FL0043, assembly GCA_022578865.1. NCBI lineage: Eukaryota > Fungi > Ascomycota > Sordariomycetes > Xylariales > Xylariaceae > Xylaria > Xylaria sp. FL0043. Next base: position 24,124 of record MU397360.1, on the reverse strand, counting down.
AGGCAATTTGAAATGTGTTAAGGAAAACTATATGTTCTACTCGGTGAAGCATACTATTACGACTCGTGTGTTTCATGAAAGAGAGAATATGAGGGGAAAGATGCCAAGCATTGCTGGTCGTCGAGTACACACACTGAATGAGCACACCGCACAGCCACTCCCAAAATGCATAATAGAGGCATCAGAGCATCATTGTGAGTGAGAGAACTTGTATATTTAGAGATTGCTTAATAAGCTAACAAGAGTGCTACGAAATAAAGGGCTGCAGAGTCACATGCAGTGACTGCAACATGTAAGGTAATCCAATACTGATCAGCTCACCCCACGCATCATTCTCCAATCACCCCATCCCTGCAGTCGCAGTTAGCCAAGAGAGATAGATTGGTAGAGATATGCAGGACGAACGTACTGCGGGTTAGAAGCGGGTTCGCGCGGGACCTTAGCCGACAGGAAGGATTCCGATTGGGAAAGCATTGGTGCGAACATCAACGCCTCCCCCAACAGGAAGTATTCCCACAGGGAAAGCGTTGGTTCGAACATCAACGCCTCCTCCGACGGGGAGGATTCCGACAGGGAAGGCATTCGTGCGAACGTCGACGCCTCCGACAGGAAGTATGCCAACGGGGAACAAGTTGGCGCGGGCGTCGACTTTCGTCTCGCTGGTTTGTGGGAGGTTGACTTTAACCCATTCCTCTGAAGGAACGGGCGCTTGGGTGTTGACGCTGAGCTTCCATGGCTGGATTCTTTGGTCCTGAGCAGCTTCGCGGAGCTTGGCTTGGACGAGAGCTTCGTATTGGTTCGACATGTTCGACGATGTATTTGACTGGTGATGAAATGTAAGACTACAGATCGGACTTGGTGAGATGTTGTTTCAGTCGTGAAGATGGGTCTGCCGACACTTCATTCTTATAGAGTTTCTACAATGTCTTAGGTAAATAACATTATAAGGATGAATATCTGGATTTTTTTCCCCGCACTTGTCCAGACTCTCGAGATGTCTTGAACTTTTGCGCCCTTGCCACATCACGATGCCCGTAGGATGAATGGTAGGATGACCGATGCTACCCCACGCAGTTACCCCTCGTCCGTTCCTTCTATCGTGAATTAGGGGTCTGCCTGTCACACCCTTTCTGATATTCTTGTTAGAATGTTCAATATCATACGATGACCACATAGATTATGCATCACCGTAGGAATTTTTAGAGCAGTATCTCAGCCGGTTAGACTATTCATCCGTCTATCACTTCGCAAAGCGAACAGCCAAGTCGAGGTTTTTAACTTCCTTCTCGAGATAAATAGTCTTCAGCTGAGGCGCAGAACTCTATTTTGATCTCCTGTCTGAGGTGACATCAATGAGACCCAAATCCAACAGATGAAAAGTTGCAGAAATCCAGGGGTAAGGAATTCACTTACCATTCATAGTCAACCTTTGAAAACGGTGTGAGTGGCATTTGAATCTGACTACATTGAACTAGCAAACGTAGATTTCCACCGACGAAGTAATGCATTTTCGCGATATCAGCGCCCACTATCATCCTGGCGCCCGCGTTTCCTACGGCTACCCTCGACTATACTCTTTTAATCATCTCAACGCTGACAAAGTTTTTCACAATCTTCCTGTCTACCAAGAGTACTGGTAGATCCTCCACCAAGTTTTGCTACGATGACTGAGACCGCCTTTGTCCGTTTTCTTCAATGGAGCTCACTGTACGACAAAGAACGCCCTTTTCAAATATTTACGGACCTTCTGCCAGAATCCAAAGATCAAAGAACGACGAATTTAGCCTGGGACGAGAGACAAATCGAGGTTCACGATTTCAGAGTCAATTCAAATCAATTCCAGCTTGATAGTCATGGTTTTACTACACGTCGTCTTCCAGGATTCAGTGAACTTCTAGACAGGGAAGTTATCACAACGCAATACTTACCCGCTGTCAAGAATATGCTTCAATCCCAGCTTCAAGATGTCGGCACGGTGTTTGTGTACGATTGGCGAGTAAGACAAAACTGCCCATCCGAACTCGGCTTCCTGGTCTGTACTTACCTATCACTCAAAGATACGGAACAGTCGCACCGATACAACGGATAAAGAAATCAACTTCAGTGACCAGACACAACCGCTACTTCCCAGTAACTATGCTCATATAGATGCTGGGCCCGTCTCTATCCTTCAACGTATCCAAAACAGCTTTCCAGCAAGTGCAGATAATATCATACGTCAACGCATCAGAGCTGTCAAGTAAGTACCTCCAACATGTATCCACCATAATGCTATTCTTGTTAACACAGTATCTTTTTCATTCAGTGTGTGGAAGCCACTATGCAGTCCCGTTGAAGAATGGGCGCTTGCAGTTTGTGACGGCACCACCGTCAAGCCTGAGGATCTCGTGGAGACAGACTCGGTTCGGCAAGGTAGTGTTAGCACCAACTACTATGTCAAATACGCACCAGAGCAAATGTGGTACTATTTGAAGCATCAATCTCCTGATGAGGCGCTGATATTCAAGCACTTCGATTCTGAACCGGGTGTGCGGGCACCATGTAAGGAGGGTCTCACACTTCCCACGCTAGATGGATTGCTAACCAAGCCAATTAGATGCGTTGCACGCTAGTATCAGGCAGGACGTGCGGGTGAGCGCAAAGCCAAGACAAAGCATCGAGGTCCGGACATTGATATTCTCCGATAACTTTGATCCTGAAGGGGAAGCCTAAGTGGGGGTTTGGTAGATCCGAAGACAGGAGGATCCATGTCGCTGGCCGTACAGCTTTCTTCGTCCCCTCTGCCTTACGAAACAGACGTCTTATCAAGTCAGACTTAGTCGGGCCGTCATTGTAGGGCGATGGAGAACTACCCGCTGAAGTAGTTTGACTTGGGTGAGACCAAAAAGCAATATACCCGACACCGTTCTCAAGAGACTACTTTTTTGTAAACGATGCCCAGACGTGACGCCTTAACATTTATCTAAATATAGCATTTCCTGTCACAAGCCAGATTACAGCCAAGATGCGTCAACATTCAGGGCGGTGAGAACAGAGTCGACCGCATTGGTCATTGTGATATCGGTGGTCACACTACCTTTTTCTGGCCATCGGCAGAGAACGGAAGCCTGCCGCCACAAAACGCCACACCCGAAGCTTAAAGGCTTGGCAGACTTCCTGCCAAGGGAATTCGTCGACCTACCTACTTAAGGAGGTATGTGACATGAATACAACTCTACCGCAGAAAGTCGTAGGACATCTGCAATATATCTCACAACTCCAACCGATTGGTGTCAATACGGAGTGGGCGACGTGGTATTGTTGCTACATTGTATTAGGTCACCCATAAGACGCAGTGAAAGTTACACCGCGCCGATGATGTATGATTTGGCTGAAGGACAATGGAACCCACCTTGAGACGAAAGTCGGAATCCAGACCTGCCTTACGCATCTAGACTGCACGTCCGTCACTTAACATGCAACGTTGAATGCGCCACGATATTGTGAGAGGCGAGTGTAGAATAACAGTGATGTCCATTTTTACACACAAGTTGTCAACACACAAAGTCCCCGAACCCCCATCCGACAGGTCACATTGCATATAAAAATGTAACCCCTTATTGCCTATATCTATAAATTCCTCGATGCTCACTCCTCCGCACTTAGCCTACGGCGAACTGAGAACGATAGGGGCGTAGTATAGTCACTGCGACACGTCGAACTTGTACCTGGTCTACCTAGTCATTCACAGGAGGGGTCGGCAGATCATCCAACCAGAGCCGCATTAGTCCTACCCGGAGGACCATGCATAGATAGTACCGTACCCTAGTGGGTGCGCCATCTTTAGGCTACGTCAGGTATTCATAAAAGCCACAATTTAGGAGTTCCTATTCATGTTACTGTGATATCAAAGTATACTGACCACTGAACTTGATTAGGCGGGGAACACAGGAGCACAGGGCACTTCTTTGTTCCCCTCACCGTATATTCCCCCCCATCGCTTTATTCTCTTTGCCTACTCACCCCTCCTCGTCGTAGTTCCACGCCAAGCTTAAGGCTCACGATTAATCCAAGGGTTCTTCTAGTCGTCTAGTACGAAGACAACAAGATGGAATCGTCACAGGCGGAAACTGAGGCGCTCTCTCATGCGAATCTGGAAAAGGGTTCGATGTCAGCAGGAATAGAATCTTTAGATGATGATGGATCACGGACAGAGCAGGTATGTTATTCTTACCCTGCACCCTAAATTACAGTCTCCTGGATGTCATCGAAACTAACTGATAATTCCAGAGTGTCTGGAGGGCGCACGATGACCCTCAACGTCCTTTGTATTGGCCTCGTCTGAGAAAATGGACGGCAACAATGATCATGTCGGCCTTCTCATTCCTTCAACCACTATCAGAAACGATGCTTGCGCCCGCTGAGAAGAAGATTTCGGATGACCTACACATCACACAAGCGTATCAGTGGTTGTTGGTGAATTCGTTGATTTTGGTTGGGGTCGGGTTGTCCCCGTTGCTTCTGGCGCCCCTATCTGAAGTGTACGGTCGCAAACCCGTCCTCATCGCTGCTAGCACAGTCTTTGTCATTTGGAATGTAGCGTGTGGCGCATCCTCTACTCTTGGGCAGTAAGTCTCACTCCATATCCTTCTCTTCTCGTGTTTCGGCGGCCTGTGAACTATCATGACCCCTCTCGGAGGATAGACCAGTGACACTCGGAGTCGCGATAACTGACTCTGAGTGTTAATATTAGAATTTTGGCTTTCCGACTTCTCTCTGGCTTTGGTGCCAGCGTGGCAGATGCACTTGCCGGAGGCCTTATGAGTGACCTTTGGAGCGCTGAGGAAAGAGGGAGAGCCTTCGCCTTCTACATGGCCGCTCCCCTGCTGGGACCTGCTCTAGGCCCTATCTTAGGCGCGTTCATATCCGAGGGCACCGATTGGCGATGGATCTTCTGGGTCACATCTATCGCGTCCGCTGTCGTGATAGTCATCGCAATTTTGTTTCTGCATGAAACATACGAACCTAGACTGGAGCAGCTGCGACGAAAGGCAGCTCAAGGTTCGTCGAAGTCACCCATTTCAGCTCAGAGCGCGAAGACTTTCATCGACCTTATGAGCACAAATTTGCAGAGGCCATTTCGCATGTTGGGCACACAGATTATCATCCAACTTCTAGCTTCGTATATGGCACTTCTATACGGGACTATGTTCTTGTTCTTGTTTGTGTACCCTCTTCTTTGGACCGAGAAGTACGGAGAGAGTGTGAGCATTGGTAGTTTGAACTACATATCCTTCGCCGCCGGACTCATCCTCGGCGTAAACATTGCCGGACATCTCAACGACTACATCTACCTCAAACTCAAAGCCCGCAATAATGGGGTTGGCCGTCCCGAGTTTCGTGTTCCTCCCATGATTATAGGGACCGCCCTTGTCCCGATAGGTCTCCTATGGTGGGGATGGACAGGACAAGCAAAGCTTCACTGGATCTTACCGAATATTGGCAGCTTCATACTAGGTACAGGCGTTTACGTTTGCTCTGGATGTGTCTCGGTTTATACCATCGATGCTTATAACCGATATGCGGCGTCGGCTGTTTCCACCAATCTAGTAGCTCGAAGCCTAACTGCCGCCTTCTTCCCCTTATTCGCGCCATATCTATTTAATGCTTTAGATTTTGGGCTCGGTACTACGGTTCTCGCTGGTGCATTCGCGATCCTCGGCTCGGCGGTTGTATTCACCTTGTGGTTCTTTGGTGAAAAGCTTCGGGCTCGCAGCCCCTATTGTGCTGCTGGCAACACTTAGGGGTGTTCTCATCGGTAAAGCTGAAGTCATTTTTATTATTCGCCGACTTTAGATGAAGGAGCTAGATCTAGAAATGGAGTAGTAGTTTTCCAGCTGCTTGTGCTTCCTATAGACCACTCATGTACGCTTGAATCTTCGATATCGTCTTCGCACAAGGATCCCGACCAAATCAATTTTCTGTTCAAGTTCCAGTTCATACATTCTCGGTATTGGTTTAGAAACCCCGCGTGATGACGTACAAGTCAGGAAGGGACCTGAAAGAGACGAAGCAGTATTTAGCCATTCTATCGCTTTGGGGTGCTGTTATGGGCTCTCACTTACGAAGCAACACTCACTGTCTGAACCTACGAATTATGAGGTACCCGCAAGTTCTTATAATCAAGCGTCTAAGTCTTGTCTATCCAATTCTATCAATTTCCCACGATTGCATTCATAATAACAGTTCGGTCAAAATTTCCACCACAAAGCACAATGACACTAGTTTCACCCGTCAATGTTCGCGCAACCTTGGTGAAACCCGCAAGAGCAAGAGCAGCAGAACCTTCGACAATCATATTCTCCTTGTAAGCAAGTTCTTGTAAGGCCGATTTGATTTCTTCCTCATCACATTCTACGACCTGGTCCACAACCGACATCGCGAGCGGAAGTGTGATCGTATATGCGTCTATACCACCCGCCACAGCATCAGCTAGGGTATTCAGGTGTTCTGTTTCAACCATATGACCTGCGGCCATGGATTCTGCAAGGGCCTTCGAGTTGGTTGCAGCCACACCATATATCTTCGTACGTGGACTAAAGGCTTTGATGACTGACCCAATTCCACTGATCAGCCCGCCACCACCCATCGCGACGAAAACATTATCCACTTGATCGCACTGCTCCAAGATTTCGAGACCGATCGTCCCTTGTCCGGCTACAATATCGGGGTCGTTGTAAGGGGAAATGTAAGTATAATTCTGAGACTTGGCGAGTTGCTGCGCGTGCTGTTCTGCCAGACCTGTCTCACTACCATGTAGAATCACGTCTACCCCGTATGACTTGATCTTGTCCAGCTTTTCAGGGACCACCGTTTCTGGCAGCACGATTGTGAATTGTTTGGAGAGAACTTGGGACGCCAACGCAGCACCGATTCCATGATTGCCTGATGATGCCGTGATTAAGCGTCCATGATCGGGCTGGGCAGACAACTTGGACATTGCACCCCTAATCTTGAAAGACCCTGTTTTTTGAAAGTTCTCTAGCTTGAAGAGGACCCTGTGACTGGGATCCCTGGTAGTTGTCCGTGATGGAACCAGGGGAGTCTGGTAAATATGGGCGCGGATGCGGCCCCTTGCTTGAACAGCATGAGCTGCCACCTTGAAATATGAATCTATTGAATTCATGTCGGCCATGGTTCGTATATCGCTTTATTCAAAAAAATTGTATCGGACAAAGGGTGACGAAGTAAGCATCAAGAAGGTTGGCCCCTCATTTCAACGCGTGCAGAGATAAAAAGTAGCGTTTGCCAAGAGTGGAGCAATGAACTCCATGACATGTAAGCTTAGTACATTATGCCATTCGTTGAAAACATCGACCACTAACCATCTTAAGAAAAGACAAGCGAAGACTTCTACGCACCAGCCAGCAAGTCACACTTTCATAACCGAGAGGTGTTGTACTTAGTAGCGATAGTTCTTATAACCAGTCTGGTCTTCTTTTATAACGATGACTATTTTATCGACCCAGTGCTTGAAGGCTAAGCTCTAAGTTCTTTGGTTCAACAAGTACGTACGGACTAGGAAAACATAGGTGACTCTTAGCCAGTTGTCAGTACTATTCTAATCGAAGGAACTTAAAGTAGACTCCTGATGAGTATGGGGTCTGTACGAGAAAGAGTGCAGAAGCCTAGATTGGGATGGCTTACCAAGATAGTGTTGCCAGGATTCCATGATGGCTCGACCCTTTTCTTTAGTCTTATATTGTCATCGCCGATACTACGGCCGGAAACTCGTGAGCCACGGACTTAACACGAATCACCGCGGCGTTAAAGATTCAAGTGCTATTAGTTGCAGGCTCTGATTAGAAATGTTATTGTCCACTCCTGTATTACTGCTATATAAGACACGTCAGCCGGTGTGGACCTGATGAGGGACTATCTCATCGAATCTACGACGACACCGAACAGCGACATCTTAGCTATTTCCTCCCCCTTTGAACAAAATAAAGGACGACCGCAAGCAGTTATGGCGGCCTACGACAGGACCACAGAGGGTCGAGACCTTGTTCATAAGTTCAGCTCGCGCGTGAGAGGCAAGACGTGTGAGTATACTTTTCTAGTCTTAATAAACTTTACGTTGATCTAACTATTCAAGTCCTTCTAACTGGGCCAACACCCGGAGGTATTGGTGCCGAAACCGTCATTTCTCTCGCCGCGGAATCGCCAGCTATACTCATTCTTCTCGGTCGTTCGGAATCAAAGGCACAGCCAACGATTGATGCTATCAAAGCAATCAATGCGTCGATTAATGTCAAGTTTATTGAGGTGGATCTAGCATCACTTCGAAGCGTACGCACAGCCGCAAAGGCTATTCTTGACGACAGCACCGTCACCAAAATTGATGTCGTCTTCAATAATGCTGGCGTTATGGCTACTCCGCAGACGTTGACGGAGGATCAGCTGGAGCTTCAGCTCGCTGTGAACCATCTCAGCCACTTCGTCCTTACCAACATGATTATGCCAAAAGTGGTGTCTGCCGGCCGGGGATCACGTATCGTGGTTGTCACAAGTTCCGCTCACAGATATACCGGAGTCCGCTTTGAAGATCCAAATTGGACTGAACCAGGCTCCTATCGTGAGATCGGAAGTTATGGACAGTCCAAATCTGCCAACATTCTGTTCGCAGTAGGGCTTAATCAGCGGCTACGTACTAAGGGGATTCATGCATATGCACCAACACCGGGCATTGTTCCAACTGGGCTGCTACATCATGTCAATGCCCTCGGCGATAGGGGATCAGAGATTCTAGAAGAGGCGGCGTGGAAGGTCAACGGTATGTCCATGTCGGCTTCGGGTGATTTTGAGCCGGTCAAGACTTTGCAGCAAGGGTGTGCATCCCTGGTTCGCGCTGCTCTGGATCCCGATATTGTTCTTGAAGATGGTGTCTATATAAGCGATGCCAATGTGATAACGGACCCTGAAGTTGTGAAGCCATGGGCTACAGACGTCGATATGGCAGAGAAGTGCTGGAAACTGAGTGAAGAGCTGGTTGGTCAGAAATTTGATTTGTAGAGTTCTTTCCATTTTGTACCGAGTGTATTAGGTTACCTATGTGGCACAAGTAAGACCATGCGGCGGAAAGAAACTAGCCGTGTGTTGCTCAATGATAGATGGGATATGGTCAAGCAAGAATCATTGAGCGGCTGTGGAGTATCTACGTAATCTTATATACTGTCACCTTTGTGGAGGTTGGCGGTCATGTTAGTGGGGTTAAGCAATAATCTTTTAAGAGGGAAAACATCTAGTCGTTTATAATATATACCTTTAAATATTTGTTGCAATTACATTTCAATTAATATAGTTCAATATAACAGTTGTTGATATCTAAAATCTTCGCCTTGGGTGTCTACATGTCCCACGGCATATAAACTATGCACAACATCTACCATAGTACCGCTAGTGAGTTCAACAGCTATCTATTCTTACCTTGAATTGATATTGACTATCTGTATCCAAGTATGTAAGGTCCTGGCCATTCATTTCAAATGTTGATCCTCTTCGTGCACAGTTGCATTTCGTGGCACAAGCCTTCAACATCTACAACCCATTCTAGGAACCTTGGGATAGCTTTAATTTTAAGTGTCGGTCGCTACAGGTTAAGTATGTACATTGATTAGCTCTGAACCTATCGGAGATTATCACTATTCCCGAAAATTCTCTTCCTGGGTACACAGTTCTTGACCGGGATGGTAGGTAGCGGCCGACGCATAGTAGACTAGCCCACCTTGGTTAAGATGGACCGAGTTCCATCGACATGTATTCTACTTGTAGTTCTATCCTTTCGGGTCTATCTTTTACTAAATACCATGATATGGCATGATCACAACCTGCTGCCCGGCCTTTTATCTGTCACGTGTGAGTCATCTATGACAACCGAGCTTCTATGCGCCTTAGACTAAAGAATGGCGGGAAGGGTCCAATCCACTACGTCCTCACTTGACGGACATAATAGTTGTCCTATAGTTGGCCAGAATGAATAACGTTCTGTGCTAGACTCTTTGCTTAGCGGTCTGCTTCCAGCGATGGTGCTCGCAGCCCGCACAGACATGAGGTAGCCAACTCTAGTGTAATTAGGTAGTCATCACTGAGATCTGGTACTGGCGTGCTGTTAGTCCATATGCCAAGTCATTTATCATGGTCGCGAGATTTCATCGGAGGAATCATTTGTGCTCAATGTTGATCTATGGCCGACTTCTTCTTCAACCTGCCTCAGCGAGAATGACCGTGGGGTTTCATCCCACCAGCAAGTAACAAGTCTCTTCGGCCGTCATCTTAATTTTTCGCCGTGCTTGCCTAAAGGGCGTCCTTCCTTCCATACATAGAGCGCAAGGCAGAAGGAACTATGAAAAGAGTCACATGATTATAGCGCAAGTCTTTCCATTAGACGTGATTGAATCAGTCAAGGGAGTGGTTCTGTCACGTTTTATCCCTACCTGTCACGGCTGATCACGAACAATTGTTCTTCATACTCAGTGCTACTAAAAACTGCCATCATCTATAATAAATCCATGAATATTTATCTTCTTTATCAATTATAACCAAAACTCCCCTACGTGATCTATCTTGACACGACAATTGAGGGAAATACGGATTTATTGCACAAGGGTCGCGAGGAGCTCCTAACCAGAATGAAGTGGTTAGAGATAATATTGGCAGCGCATGAACAATTTCCAAATATGAATGCACCCGTACCGCTGATTCAATTTAAGAAAATTAGCGACGACTTGCAACGCTTCGTAGAGGCCGACTAAGAGGAGTTAGAGATCTGTAGAAGGGAGCTAGAGACCGATAAAGTGAGGGTCAACGAGGAAGTGGCTGTCGATAGGAGATATCTAGAGGCGGGTAGGAGAGACTTGGAGGCTGAAAAGGAGTTGTTTGAAGCCGAAAAGGTGAAGTCCGAGGAAGACCTGGCAGCCGGTTGGGCAGAGTTAGAAGAGGGAAGGGGGTTGAAGGCCGGAAAAAGAAGAATTGGTTTCCGGCCAAACGGAGCTAAAGACGGCTAAGGGAGAGTTGGCTGCCGGCAGAGCCGAGCTAGATGCCGGCCACAAGGACCTAGAGATCGAAAAGACCGGACTGAAAGCTAACGGGGAGCAGTTGGTAGCCGAGTAACAAGAGCTCGACAAGATGAAAGCAGCACAATCGGAGCTGACTGCTTGCTGGGATGAGAGGATCCGGCTAATCGAGGAAGGGTTAGAAAACCTGAGACTCTCGACGGAGAATACTAGATCGACGATTCAAGTGTCTTGTGATGGGCTTGACAAGTCCTACCAAGGGCTAATATTTAACTAGATCAGGTTGCTAATAGAGGCTCAACACGAATGGAGTGGTTATACATAAGAGAATTCTAACAGTTTGAAAGAATGATTTAGTAAGTTTAAAGGAAGCCTGGATACTATAGTGAGAGATCAGCAAACGGCTCTGACGAAGAAGGATGAGGATTTGGCAGGAATGCAGGCACTGGCCAAAGGCTGGGACGCTGATCGTCTGGTCTTGGAGACAACCTTGCAGGAGACCACTGCGAGCCGGGACGCGGCCGTAACGGACCGCGATGAAGCTTTGAGAAGTCGAGATGAGGCCGTAATAAGCCGCGACGAAGCCATCAAGAACCGGGATGAGGCCACGGTGGGTCGGGACGAGGCGGTTTCCGAGTTGAAATCGGTTCGGCTGCTTAAGGATGAGCAGGTTAAGATACTCGACAGCAAAATTGAACTGTTGGAGTCGCGTGTGGAAGAGTTAGATCGGCTTGAACGGATGTTGCTCGATTTAGGTATAGGGGATAAGGACCCTAGAGGAGACGTTAGCGTGGTTCAGCTAGTACAGGCCCTTGTGACCGACCACAAAAGGGCCGTAGAAGAGAGAGAAGAAGAACGAAAGCGGCTCGACGAGCTGACTAAACAGGAGCTGGCCTCGAAAAGAGATGCCCTGAATGAGGTCATGGAAAGGACAGACCTTTTTGAAGAAAAGAGGCCAGGCATGAAGAGGAAGGAAGTTGAGATACAGCAAGGTGCCGCAACGGAGAGTCAGCAGAAACGCCAGAAGAGAGAGGCTGAATGGCCAATCAAGGTTGATCATCTGATAGATTTCCTCCGCCACAACATACCTGTCCCGGACCATGACGGCTCCATCTCTGAGCTTCGGGCTATTAACCTTGTTGTCGGGACCGCTGTAGATGGCTCGATGAGGATATTGTGGAATGAATGGCTAGACCAGGCCACTGCTGAGCAGTGGTATTGTCTCGATGAGGTGGTTCTGGGAGGTATATCTCATGATGCTGAGATTAGTGAGGATGAGGGATGCTCCCGGCATCACCAAGGTGGGAAGTGGGAAAAGTGCTATCAAATCCCGAAGGATGAGTTGCACGATTCCACGATAATCTGTCGGATGAGGAGAGGGCCGGGAAAAATCTTCTAAGCTATATAAATAAAGCACTTACGTAGTTAATGGCACCGTCTACTATATATCATGTAGTCATTATAAGGCATGCTCCATTGAATTATCTCTCGGTTTTACGTATTACGGAGATTAAAAGTTAAAACACAGTTCAGGCGATGATCAGTAGGTATCAAGCCCAATCAAGTCATATCAAGAACAAGATGATGGGTAAGTAGGAAATTTAATTTATTTCGGGCAAATATTGTAGAGAATTGGCCCTCTTCTAGCTTTCCTAGTCGAGCTCATCCATAACGGACCGGCCGCGGTCGACGTCGTCGTCGTCGTCGTGGTTAGCCCGCAAGATCTCGTCCAACAGCCGATTAATTCCGCGCTATCGACCACCGGCTCAACCACATCATCATCCACACCGGCCTCACCGGCATTCCCATGATCGCCGGCATCATCGGCATCATCGGCATCAACCACGACAGCAGCAGCAGCAGGAGCGGCGGCGGCAAAAGCAGCAGCAACGGCAGCGGCAGAAGCAGCGACAGAAGCCCAACCCGAACCACCTCCACCGCCTCGGTCATCTCGACGACCGCGATCACCGCGATCACCGCGACCCCCACGACCCCCGACACCCCCAGAAAGGGTTGGCATTGATGTTGATGTTGATGTGGATGTGGATGTTGTGGCTGTAGTAGTGGCGGCAGTAGTAGTAATAGTGGTTGTTGTTGTTGTTGTTGTTGTTGTTGTTGCTGTTAGAGGTATTCTATGTAATAAATTTAGTTAGTATTGATTCTTCAATCATAGGAGAGAGTCATGTTCTCATACCAATGGTGGTGCTAATGAAGTTGAAGAAAAGAGAAGGAGAGTTGGATTGAATCAAGAACTGGAAATTGTAATGCGTGTTCCGTTGAGCCCCTCTCTCACAGTCTGATTTGCAGAATTGAGCACACTTGATCACCTACACATCTAAAGTGCCTAGGTACCTACATTCAAGTTGCTATGGGCTACACTACAACTCTGTATATAACTTTATGGGACAAGAAAGAGTAAGAGACTGGGTTCACTACATAGTAATTATACGACATGTTGCCGCTTTAACTGATACCTACTTCTGTCACTACTGTTATGTGATAGGACAAGAGTCAATCAGCGGTACATTTGGTGGCGCATAAAATATAAGATATGGTGAGAGAAAAGATGTAGGGGTAGCAAACAAAATCACGAGTATAGACACAATGACAAATATACGAGAATTGACACGGCACATTACAGGTATCCCTACCTAAGTACTTATCCCATCAGCCTAACGTGTTAGACCGGCCAACTACTACCACAACAATAACAACGCTTACCCTAGTTCAACCCGATTTTATCATAATTCCAATCCCAATCTTCAGGACCAGCCGACGACAGTAGCACATCTTAGTCATCTTCACCCTCGGTCGCCTACAATATCCACACATTATCATCGTTAATGGTCCATCTTGGTACTCCTACTCGTCGAACAAAGTTGGTACCGAAATCCAAAGTCCACACGGATCCCGGCGAATTCGGCAACACAACCATACCGATATCCTGGATTGAACAGTGTCGAGAGTCGATCATCACCCCGCCGGGTAGACTCACCTCCTGCTTACCTCGGATAAGGTCCTTGAGTGTCGAACCATTATCGGTCCCGAGAAGAGTCGACAAAGCTCCCATCGGGGTTGACTGATCCGACAGTAGACCCTCCAACCGTTCTTCGACATCGGCTACATCTTGTGAGTAAAGGCGACGAATCACACTTACCAGCTGTCGAAGCCGAAAACCCAAAGTCACGGCGTGATAGTCCTGGCTTCCTTGGATGAGATGAAGCCATCTCTCGATCACGAACAACATTATCTGGAAAGGCACCTCTTCAGCTTTCTCCGCGCCTAAAACGAGACCGCGAACCAAGTCGATAGCCTCATCATCCATCCCCTCCGTCACCAGTTTTCCGTACAACCGCACGAGAAGCCCTTCGGTCCTACATCCTTGGACGGGGTTCAGCCTGACCGTGTCCGAGCCCCATTTCTGGAGTACCGTCTACGTATGATCTTGTTCCACCCGAGACCCATCGTAATCTACATGGTGGCTCTGGCTTACCACTTGGACAAACCCGAGCCACCGTTCAATATCCGACTGTGGACATCCCGACTGTGCCCTAAATATCCTGGCCAGCCCTCGGAGTTGACCATCACGCTCCGCCACAGCGTGTTCCATGGATTTGCGAGATCGCTTGGTGGCGGCTGACTCCTCTTTCGCGCTCTCCAACTCTGCGTCCTTCTCTCTGATGGTCTTCTCCATTTCCTTCAACCTCTGATCCCGCTCCTTCAGAGTATTGTCCATTTGCCTCACCCTCTCTCTCATCTCTTCCAGCTCCTTCTCCTTGTCTCCCAGTGGGGCTCCAGTCTCAGAACCGCCACCACCACCGCGACCGCCACCAGGGCCACGAGAACCACCGACGCTACCACGGCCCCGACGAAAGCCACCTCTTGCGGAACCAGACAGAAGTCCATCAAGATGCGACGGGAGAGGGTGTTGCTGCCCCTCGAACCCCACATACCCATCGCTACCGCCACGGCTACTCCAACCACCCCGACCACCACGTTTTGCACTAGAGGAAGCTAACATTATTGTTGCTGCTGTTGCTGTTGTTGCTATTTATGAGAATGATAATGATTATTACAATGATAAGACGTGATCATGATAGTATTGATAATGATTATATGGATGTGGATACGGGTGAGGATAATAATAAAAAGAACAGTATGTTGTAGGAACCACCGGAGGTGGTGAAATGGAATGTGCACGTACCACCTACCTACACACAGCAACATCAAGCGCTCTTGCTAGGTACCTACCTACTATACATAGGTACTCCAGGTAAACACTTATGTACGTTCACATGCATGAATTTGGGGCATTCAATGAATGCATTCATGTTTCAATTGAATTGAGATCTCCTCTATCATACTCTACGCAAATGTTCGTTGGTTTTAGCTTTAGGCTTATACGGAGGTCGAGGCCAAAAGTCTGCATCATCCTTAACATTTATATACAGTACAATCTCATGGGGCTTACCGTACATATACTTCGACACCACTATACTTGGCCACTATAATATAGCGATCGTAGTTAAGAGGCGCGCTATAGCTATAAGGGCTAGAGCTGCTAGGGCCACTATAAATATACTAGTTATAGATAAACAAGTATGCTAAAAAATATAGCGGCTTGAAAGTATACTTACGGTAGGCTTCGTTGAGGCTGCACTGTATATAAATGTTAAGGATAACGCAGACTTTTGGCCCCAACCTCCGTAGTCCTTGTAAAATTAAGCCTTTTGGTGCTCTTTCCAATTCGAGAAACCGATCAAGATCTCATTGGACGCCCTAAAGGTGGAGTACTGCCAGGTTGCCGTCACGAAGAACTTTATAAGACGCCAAGACACTATGATAGTCCGTCTCCCTATGTTTATTCTTATTGATTAAATATTTATCCTACTTTATATAACCAGTCCATGATCAAAACATAAAGGTTAGCCGACGTTTATCTCTGATTAAACCGTTCAAGACTTTGTTGTGCTCAGAAGAAGTATTTGATAGGATGGATTGCGCACGTTGTCTCGGTAACGCGTTAGCACTATAATTAACGTTATTGTTGAATGGGCTATTTACAAATTCGTACGAAAGAAATAGCTGCCGCTAGCAGCCGCGGAAGCAAAGCATTTGGTCAAGTCTGGTCTATTCAAAAGGAATACGTAGGTGTGTGTACGGAAGAGAGGCTATATATAGGTAATCCAGGTGGGCCCTAGTCACCTGGCCAGGCCGGTCAGGTGACCCCCAATTATCCAAATAGCCCCTTGACCCCCCTTAGCCATACAGATGGCCAGGGGCCACCTGTACAGCTGTTGGCTGTTCATATTATCCTTCCAACAGTTATATCACTGATATAAGTAGTCGGCGACCTACGATAGCGTTAGGCAGCGTCCTAAAGCCGTATTAATATGCGCTTCCGAAGACTCTGAGCGCCTCTATTTCCTGGTATGTAGGAGGATCGACACAATTGGTCGTATAGACAAATCTGTCCTTCTGGCGCTGCGTTGGTTTAATCTTGAGGTATATAGCGCCTTATATTAATACATTTATGTAGTGCAGTGAATATTGGGAGGCAAGAACGCTGATAATTCTATATAACCCACACCTTAGGTACCTAGTACATGTTGAATCTGGCAATATTCGACCACAGAGTAGGGCTAGGTACCTAGGTACATAAACACCCTTTCTGCTGGCCACTCTTCAACCCTGTATCACATCATTATCCGCAGCAGTCACAGCCATCACAACACCAACAAAAACAAAAACAGCACCACCACCACCACCATCATCATCATCGTCGTCATTGTCAGCTTCTTCTTTTTTCAAGATGATGATGTCACAGATTTCCCGGGTGCTGACGAAGGAGGAGGCAGAACGCCGAGAGAAGGTGTTCGTGGCCGTGGAAAAGGCCAAGCCTGCTATGGGACTGGAAGCTCGGCAGGGCGTTCTGAAAGTGGAACAGAGACAAATTCGAAGCATGTTGGAGGAAAAGAAACTCCCACTTGTTTCTTCGGCCTACCTAAACTGGAAGGTCGATCAGACTCTCTGGCTATTGGGTACGAACTACATTAACCTCTTACATACGCTTATTTACATGACTAACATGATTTCATCATAGGCAGAGACTGGGCCGACTTCCCCTTCGGTCGAGCCCCACGAATCTATGGGGTTCCCTATAGCGCATTGTATGCGAAGGCCTATTTCGAGGCATATCCCCCAGAGGAGGAAAAGAAGGCGAAGGAGAACAAGGAGGCCAAAGAGGCCCGGGAGGCGAAAGGGAAGGGGAAAGAGAAGGAGGTAGCCACAGGCACAGGTGAGCCGGAGACACGACAGGTCGAAGGCAACAAATATTACGGGTTCGCCAGGCCTTCTACCCATGTGGTAGATCCACTCGACGCGACCTCAGGCGAAATTGTGGACTTCAAGATCGAGTCCGATGGGGAGCAGAAGGTAGCCCATGCTTCGATCGAGTCCAGGGTCAAGGTCCACCAAGAGCTCATGGGCAAGAACATGCCGTACCAGGAGGGATGTGGTCCTTTCCAGGTAGAATGTCCCTTCAGTGCATTGGGACTAGAGTTTCAGGCGTGCTTCGGGTCCGCGGAGGAACTGGACGACGTCTTGATGGCAGCAGCCAAGATCATGGGTGGCGAGTCGTTTGAGGTCTTGGTTTATGCCAAGTACAGGGATCTCTCAAACGGAGATCGTCGGGTCAGTCTATTCCTGGACTGGCACGAGAAGGTGGATGAGGGGAACAGGTGCTGGCGTCGGACTGTCTATATGGCCTGGTGTGCGCTGCTGAGCTTGTTCAACAGTCAGCTCCAGGGAATCAGAACGAGCCTCGTGGATCACCTCAACAAGCACTACGAAGAGCAGATGAGAGAGCACTTGATGCTCTATTCTCGCATCGGTGCAACATTGCACCAGAAGGAGAGCCGGGAAGAGGCTCGGCGAGAGTCGGTGGAGGGGATAAAGGAGGAGAAAGATCGGGTTGAGGCCGAGATTCTCTTGGAGAAGTTGGAGAGGTTCTCCTATGAGCTGGGAGTCCGTAGGGTGGAGACGGATGTAAGAAAGAGGAACAGCATCAAGGAGAAGATTGACGTGTTGCTTGATCTCACCGGAAGTCCTGAGGCCTTTTATCCCGTCGGCGAGGATCCTCTGGTTCGTCTAGCTATGTCCAGGCCTATCGCCGAGAAGGTCTTGATCGAACAGGTGCATTCTCTTCTTGACCCTCATTTATATTTAGACTTGCCAACGCGACTAGAGCAATGCATGTCTTTGGTCCAGGATAAGGAGAAGCGTCATTGGGAGAAGCTTTTACCTCTGGACGTGCGATACAACATTGTTGCAGATGCTATCTTGGATTACGTGAAGGACGGTGTGGATTATGAGGGGATTGACCTGATACATCGTACCTTGAAAATTCTCGAGACTTGCACCAAGACGACGGATTCGGAAGAGGCCAACTCTGCCCTGGGGCTGGATAGGATGGAGCTTGATGAATGATGGGACGGAGGATTCATACCTTATGTGTTTAAGATTCCCCAGGAGAGTTAATGGTAGGATCCAAAAGACGTACGAGAGATAGCCCCCCCCGTGTTTCTTCTCTCAGCAATTTGATGATGGCACCATTATCAAACACCTCTTTGCTTGAACGCCGTCCATGTTTCCACGTGATTGTATCTTTCGTCTTAGTGCTTGATGCAGGTAGTGATCTATGTCTTAGACGAAAAAGTTTAGCCAAGTTTCACAACAAGCTATCATCTATAATCCAGAAACTGCTCTTAGATTCGCCATGGGCGTAGGGCTTCCTTAGTAGGCCATGAAGGTCTGGACGACCCAAGCCTAGAGATCATCATGAAGACCGCAAATCTTCATACCATGGGCTAAGATGCTCTTGCCCCTCTCCTTCTAATCCATCACGTATGTTCATTCATCTTCACGCCACTTTCGTAAGCTCGCGCCAGCTACCGACCACATTGCCGAAGTATCGTAGTTAGGTTAAGCTGAACAACACACAAACTACCGCTTCATGCAGCCGACCGTTAAGGAGGTTTCCAATTATGAATATATCCATGCGGGTTCTCTCTCCATGTGGATGAATTACAGCTATCGGAGGAAGTTGAAAATGAATTTATCCATTTTCCGCTAAGAGTCTCAATTCCTGGCCAATCGGACTTTTACAGGTTCCCCTTTTTGGAGTATTTGATTGCCGTGTTATCTTACCGATCGAAACTCTTCAACACAATCGAAGTCACTTATTGTTCATCAACCTATTCAAGCAGCCTATTATGAGAGGTAGGTGTGCTCATGATTCGAAGTATATAAGGGACCTTCAGAGTCGTCTCTTTAGAATCATAGACAACTGTGCCACGCTCTCTAACTTATTCAAAATCCTCCTTCTGCTATCAATCTCTACTAGCGAATTCCAGGCTACGCAGGTCACTGAAAATGCATTTCAACGTCTTTCAAGTCATCGCAGCTGGGACGTCTCTGCTTGCATCTCCAGCAACAAGCATGAGCCTTCCCGTCCGGCAAACGACAGACCACTCGATGGGTTTCATCGGTTGCTCCATGGGTGAGAATGTCGCCCAAGGTTACGTAGCTGTCGGCGGCAAACGTATGTGGGGTCCGTACGGGACTGGCGCCTTGGTCGTGCAGTCCTGGACAGACAGTAACTCGGCAGCCTGGCAGAAGTTCGACCAGCAGGCTGCGACATACGGGAAACCCAGTGCGGTCTGGGTGCAAATCTGCATCTTTGCCAACCCAGGTGCTACCTACACCGAAGTCAAGCAGTTGATCGCCAACGCACGCTCCCACGCCGCACCAAACGCGACCGTATACATCACCGGTCAACCCCTATACGATCCGGGGCAGTCCTGCTTCCTGGCTGGACAGGGCGGTGCTGAGCTGACCGACAGCCTCGCTCAGCAAGCTGCCAACGATACTACACAGAATGTGCTATACCCTGGATCTTTCATCCTTCACACGGCTGAAGTTCAAGACGGCTGCCATGCGAATACTGCCGGGCAGCAGTCACTCGGCAAGCAGGCTATTGCCTTTTGGGGGTAATACTGGGGACCCATGTAGCCTTAAACCTCAGGCATACTACCCCTGCTAAATCCCTTATCAGATGAAGGATTGAGCATCTTAAGAGATGAAACCTTGAGCCTGGGCTGGTGCAACGAACGCGGCCTATTATATTTAACCCTTCGTTTCATTCCTGTTGTGCGTCTTAGTAAAGATGAGTCTTAAAGTGAGCCATCTGTGCTTCGTGCTCAAACGGGGCTCGAACCTCTGGGAGATAGGATTGACCTATACTTCCTGCGGCTTTCTGACAGCTAGTTTATATAATTGAATGAAGTACTTCATCGAGGCTAATCCCTAGCTGCCTTCAAGCGTTATTAAAGCTAAGCGTGATTCTAAGCCCTTGCCCCTAGGCCTTAGTGCTGTCAACTACCTCGTCGATAGCCCAAAGTGTCATAGCTAGCCACCTCGCATGTCTTTAAACCGAGGCTACCTAGCATACGCCGAGCTCTAGTCCAGCAAGCTGCCAATCTCTCTTAGGGAGCACTCAGTTTATCCTCCGGCTAAGTCATAGCTCTACTCAACTCAACTCACTCTAGCCTCCAGCAAGATCACAGCTCAGACAGCTCAGCCTGACTCAACAGGTTTACAGCATAAAGTAAAGTGTAGTCAACAAGGTCGTCCAACCGACGCAGGGAAGTCAACAAGCCCACTAGTCAACAAAGTCAACAGGTTAACAGCCGATAAGCTATCAAGCCGTCAGCTTATCATGATTAGATCCAAGCCGAAAGTTCTCCGAAGATGATCCTGTGCCAAGCCGGAGGGATAATTTTTCGTCACACCCTCTGCTACGGGGTAATAGTAAGCTCGTCGCTCGCAGTCAAATAATTCGTTCAAACGGTCGAAAGTGCCTCATTAATTCACTCAACAGGTAAGCAGGGTTTTGGATGCGTATATTGGGGGAGCATGAGCACTATGAGGCCTAGCCAACGCCTACGCCTAATCGAGGCCGGCCACCAGCCGTGGGCTTGGTGCAGCTCTGTCAGGCCGGCTAGGTATAACAGCCCTCCCTTCCTTCCAGCCCTGTAGGCGCCACGTCCTCGTTATCTAGACCTGTTAGTGTGCCCGTCGTAGGTCGGCCACTTTCAGGGCTATTTAGGGACGGTTGATGGGTTAAAAACCCTGACGACCACCACCAAAACCACCCCCTTCGTGGGAGGTGGAAAGAGGAAAAACCTAGGCGCGTAGGGCACGTAGCTAATGCCCCTTATATAGGGGCCTAAATAAAACACCTCCCCATTCAAAGTCCATAATACAGCTCTGAAATCGATTTTCTGTTGCCGTCTAGATTGTCGTCAGCTAAATAGGGGCCCTCCCGAAGTCAAGGCCTGCCATAGAAGTAGAAGCGTTCAGTCAGTAACCTTGATGACTTATCCATCACCCGACGACAATGTTGCTCATCACATTTTCGAGTGCTGAGATCCCGCACATTCCCATACCCAACGCTGATTGCTGCCTGAGTAGCTCCGCGTCGACCCCGGAAGCTATAAGTAGGCCGCTGCCGAGGTGGCCAGCAAATAAACTGTCGGAACCACCACCAACATGACAGTTTCTACGCCGCCTTGGGTGGGTCGTTTCTTCTTACGAGCACTCTGCCTGGGCTAAGTACTATAGGCTCTAAACATATGCAGGCACCGGACGGCATACTCGGCGGCGCATCCCGCTCGTGTGTTGCATCAAGCAGTTACAGTGCTAGATATCCTTCCAAGCCCACTAGGTAGCCTAGAACTTATGCATAACCTAATACAACATCCTTTTGCCTGTCAATTCTCTAGTGTTCCAGATCCCTGGGCTGAGCACTACTGAGGTTGATGTTTAGTAAAATGTTCCTTGCCCAGGTATTCTTGGCACGCTGACGAACAGCCCACCGCGCAGAAGGTATCTCAGTTTGAGATACTTATACCAAAATTATGCTGTAAACCAACTTATACTACACTTAGGTAGTACGCTCCCCTTGCAGTAGTGGGTCCAAAAATTCACCACACACTTCTCTCCAGCCTGGCGAGGCGGTCTGCAAAAAACTTGAGAGACTTTCCACCACCAATACAACCCCGGCAAAATCTCTCAAGTTTTTTTCCGTGGTTGTATTAGTGGTGTAAAGTCTCTCAAGTTTTTTTCAGACCGCCTCGCCTGGAGAGCGTTGTGTGCAGTCTTTTTTGGACCCACTACTGCCCCCGTCTAAGCCTACGGAGTCCGAGAGGGGGAA
This sequence comes from Xylaria sp. FL0043, assembly GCA_022578865.1. Lineage (NCBI taxonomy): Eukaryota > Fungi > Ascomycota > Sordariomycetes > Xylariales > Xylariaceae > Xylaria > Xylaria sp. FL0043. The sequence goes on along the minus strand of MU397360.1, from coordinate 1,798 downwards.
CTGTTCGAAAACGAATTTTTGGTGTTAAGTGCACCCTTATAAGCTTATAAAAAATAGTTTAGCTAGTTTTAATATTATTTAAAATATATATATAATATAAATATAAATTTTTTATATAGTATAAAAATAATAATAAAAGGTTTTTATAATTAATTAGTTTTATATAAACTTGTTTAACTTTTTATATATTTATTTATTAAAAATTAATAATATAAAATATAAATATAAATATTATAATATTATATATTATTAATTATTAAGCGTTAATATATAAAATATTATTTATTAAAACTTGCTTAGATTATAATATATTATTATAAAGCGCGCTGTTTTTTTTTATAAGCGTTATTAATTTTATTAAAAGCTTGTTTATTTAATTTATTATTAAATAACCTTTAATTTAATTATTTCGCGTTATAAATATATTTATATTAATTATAGCTAAAATTATATTTTAATTAATTATATTAAAAAATATAAATAAAATTTATTTATTTATATAATTTAATTAATAATAAAATATTATATTAATAAATAAATTAAAACTAAATATTATTAATTATATATTAATTAATATTTTTATTAAATTTAAATAAAAAGTTTTAATTAAAATATTTATATTTAATTAAATCGAAATAATTAAAAAAATTAAATTATTATTAACGCGTATTATTTTAATTAATTATATATTTAATAATTATAAAAAACTTATTATTTATTTTAAATTAAATTAAACAATTTTTAGCTAATATATTAATAATTATATTTATAAAATAATAATAATAATTATTATTAATAATAAATATTTTATTATTAAATTAAATATAAATTTTTTTTAATTAATTTAATTTATAAATATTAAAATTATAAATAATAATATAATAAAAAATAAATTTATAATTAATTTTTATTAAACTTAATAAAAATTAATTAAAAAATTTTTTATTAAAGTTTTTAAAAGCAAAAAATATTAAATAAACTTATTTATAAATTTAATTTTAAGTTTATTAAATATTAAAACTAAAAAAAAAGCTAAAATTATTTTTATAATAATATTAATTAAAAAAAAGCTAAAAAAAATTAAATTTAATTAAGTTAAAATTAAATAAAAATTAAATAAATATAAATAAATATTTATAGCAGCTATTTTAAAAAAACTAAAAATATTTTTTAAAACGTTTTTATAATTAATATTATTAAATAATATAATATTACTTATTATATTATTATTAATTTTAAATAAAATAAAATATAAATATTTTAATTTTTTATTATATATATAAAATATATTAAAATAATAATAAATAATAATAAATAATAATAAAAAATAAATTATTTTTAAAAAATATAATATATTATTTATATTTTTATTACTAAATTTATTTTTATTATTAAAAAAATAATATATTTATAATTAATTATTAACTTTATTATTATTATTAAGTTTATATAAATTAAATAAATTAATATTATTTTTTTTTAACTTTTATTTTAATTTGTTTTAACTTTTTATTAGTTTTTTTAGCTTATATAATTTTAATATTTTTTTGCGCAAAATATATTATTATAAATTATTTTAAAATCGTTAATATTTAAATAAATATAATATTTTTTTTTCGAAAAATATTTTAAATAAAAGCTAATTAAAATAAAATATAATTAAATAATTATAAATTTATTTTATAATAACTAATAAATAAATATTTAAATTAATATTATTAGCTTTTATAAATTTTATTAATTTAATTTAATATTTTTTATTTAATAATATATAATAATTAATAAAACTTTTTATAAA
>MU397359.1:0-85667 GCA_022578865.1 Xylaria sp. FL0043 | reverse complement strand
TTTTATAAAAAATAAAAGCTAAAAGTTTAAATAAATAAATAAAATTAAATAATAATTTTTTAAAAATATATTTTAAATTAAATATTTTAACTATAAAAAAAAAAAATATTTTTAAATAATATATTATTTTATAAAAAAAAATTTTTTAATTAAAAAAATAAATATAAATAATAAAAGTTTAAAAAAATAAAAAATATAATATATAGTTTAAGTATTAGCGTAATATTTTTAAGAAAAAATAATTTTTTAATTTTTTATAGATTTTCGCGGAAGGTTTTATAAGTTTCTTAAATTATCTTTTAAAATAGTTTTTTATTGTTTTTAAATAATATAATACTTTTACTTTTTTATATATATATATATAAATATTTATTTTATAATGTTTATTTTATATTATATATATTTAAGTATTTATAAATCGCGGCATTATTTATATTTATATAAATTATATAAATATATAATAACGTTATAATTAATTTATTTTTTTTTAATAAATAATTATTAATTATAGTTTTATTTATTAATTACCGATCGCTTACTTTTTTATTGTTTTAAACATTTTATACTTTTTTAAAAAAGCGTTTTTTTTTTACTTAGGTTAATTAATATTATTTAGCCGGCTAAAATAATAACGATAACTTGTTCGATAATTTATTTTATATATTTAAAAAACGCTTAAAAGCTAGTAATAATAAACTTAATATATATTAAACCGCTAATTATAAGCGCAATAATAGTTTATTTTATAATAAATAATTTAAACGTTGAAATTTTTTTTTAAATCTTGATTATACGCAAGAACTTTTTAGCCGCAAGTTCTCGAAATCTTTTAATAAGCTTTTTTTTGCTACTAAAAACCGCTGCTTAAATAGCTTAAGTATTAACGCCGGCTTATTAAATATTATTAAAACTATTTTTATATTTTATAATATAAATATATTTAAGTTAAATATAAACGTTTTAATATTTATATTTTAAAATTATTATTGCGCGGTATATTATATTATTTTTTAGTATTTTTAGTATAAATATTAAAAATACGCCGACGTAATAAACTTTTGCGCTAATTATTAGCTATAATACTTAGGCACTTATAAATTAAAATTATATATAAAAAATAATAAAAAAAAAACTTAAAAAAAAATTAATATAAAACTTAAGCACGAAAGTTTTATTATTGCCGATAAAAATAAAAATATTTGCAAGTTTATTTTAAACGAGCGTAAATTTAAAAATAAACAAAAGTTTTTTTTAAAAAAAGAAAATACTATTTTTTTAAACGCGATTTATTAAAAAATAAAAAAAAAAAATTAAAATTCTTTAATATTAATTAACCGCTTTATTTTATTTTATATATAAACTTAGCACTTATTAATAAATTAACTAATTTTATACTTTATTATTATTTATTTTATAAAAAAAAAATTAGTTTAATTTATTACTTTTAATTTATATATTATAAATAATATTTAATAAATTTTAAATTGTTTATATCGCGGTAGTAAATAAAATTAAAGAACCGATAATAATAGCTTAAAAAAATTTAGCCTTGATTTTAATATTAATATTAAATTAGATTTTAAAATTGATCTAGATTTTAAAGATTATAAACCAAGTTTTAATAAAAATTAAAATAAAATTTTTAGTATATATAAATCGTATAAAGCTGTTCGTAAATTATATAAAGGTGATAATATAAATCGCTTATAATGTTTTAAAGAAAAATAATAACTAAAAAAAATAAAGCGAAAAAGTCGGACTAATAAAAAAATCGAGGAAAAATTTAATTAAAGCGTTAAAATAGTTATATAATAATAAAAAAAATAAAAAGCTTAAAGTTTATAAATATATAAATATATTATTAATTATTAATATAAGCTATATAATATTTATTATTATATATTATTAATTATTATATATTATTACCTTTATTTTATAATTAAGCGCGCGTGATTTTTTTTTTTTTTTTTTATTTAGTTAATAATAGTTTAATATAGTTTAATTTTATATTAATCGTTAAAACTTAAAAGCTTAGTGCGGTTAAATAGTTGATTAAACGTTTAAATATATTTATGTTTAAAAACAATATTAAAATATTATATAAAAATATTTAAAAAATTATTTTTTACCGAAATATATTTATTAATAATAATAAAAAGCTTTTTTATAAATAATTTTTAATTAACAATAAAATTTATTATTGCTCGAGTAAATAACGTTTTATAATTTTTTTAATTTTAGTTTTTTAAGGCTAAATAATTTTATATTAAAAATTTATCTTCGTTTATTTATAATAATAATTTAAATAAAAATGCCTTTAAGTTTACTAGTTTTATTTATAACTTGCTTAAATTAACCTTTATTTAATTTAATATTATTATTATTATATTAAAAGTTTATTTTATTTATATTTTTTAAAAATTTAGCTTTTTTATTAATTTAAACTTAAGCTTATTAAAAAACGCTTCGATTAGTTTTATTATTTTTGCGTTTAATAAAGCTTTAGTTTGCGCGACTTTTTTTATTATTTTAAATATAAATTCGGATTAAAACAATTATATTTTTTTAATTAAGTTTACTTTAAAATAATTATTATAGGTTTTAAAATTTTTAGTTAAATTTTTTTTAATTAGCTTTATAAGCTTTATTTTTTTTAATAATTTTATAATAAAACTAATTATTTACTTTTTTTAGTTCATGTTTTTATATATCGTAAATAAACTTTTATTTATATTAAGCCTAACACTTAAAATAATTAAAAATTATTTATTAAAACTATTTAATGTTATATTTATAAGATTATATAATATTTATATTAAATTTAACTTTAGCTAAAAACTTATATATATTAAAAAAATATAAGTTTTTTTTATTAATTTATTAATTATATTATATAATCTTTATATAAAAGTAGATTTAAATTATATTTTTTAAGATTAGCCGGCCTTAGTTAATAAAGTTTTTTTAATAATATCGCTTATAAAAATAATCATTAAAATAAAGCTAGGCGGCAAAATTTTCTTAAAAAGCTTTCGGAGCAACTTATACTTTAGCTTTATATTAATTTAATCTTTATTTACTAGAATATCTAAAGAAATTATAGGTTAAAGTAAAATAGTATAAGTAAAAAAGTTTTTAAAAAAACTCACAACTTTTCTTTTATAAATGCTAGCCTACTTAAAGGTTAAAATATTATTATAACCTAGTATAATAATAGTTTATAACTATTAATTTATTAGCCGAAGGGTTATTTTATTATTTAAAAGCCGTTATTAATATAATTTTTTTTTTTTGCCCTCGGAATACTTTATATAAAAAAAACCTTATGCGCGGAGTTTATTAAAAATAATAATATCTTTAATATATAAACTAAAGATTTTATATATTTAAATTTTATAAAAAAAATAAATTTATTAATTAAATAATATTATTAAATTGCCGGCGCATTTTTTATTAATATATTATATTAGTTATATATATATAGCTTTTTAAATAATATATCTTTAGCTTTGTTTAAGTTTTTTTAAAGCATTAAAGCTTAAAGTAAATAATATCGCTTTTATATTCTTTATATTTTATAATATATACAACTTTACCGCGTTAAAAAAATCTAAGGCTTAAATATTTTTAAGCCTTCGAAAACTTTAAAAAAAAAGCGATTAAATAATAATTTATTTATTATACAATAATATTTAATTATATATATCGGCCTAGAATTTATACTAGGGTAAAAAAACTTTTTCGGCGTAAAATTAAGTTATAAGCTATATTATTAGTTTTATTTCCGCCTTAAAATAAACTAAATTAAAAATTATAAATAACCTTTAAATATTATAAGCGGTTTTAAATATATTTAAGCTATAACTTATATTAACTTACTTGTTTATAAAAAGTTCTACGTTTATATCTTCGTCTACTTTTATATTTATATTTTCGTGCGTGCTTATATTTATTTTTAAAAAGCTAGATAGTTTAATAAGCATGGTAGTTTTTTTATATAAACTAATGCCATTAGGTTTATTAAAAATATATAAAATATAATCGTTTAAGTCGTTAAAAAAAGCCTTAGTTTATATTATAATCACTTTAATATATTTTAATGCTTAAAACAATAAATAAAGCTATATATCTACTTTATATAAAAGAAAATCCTTTTTAAAAAGTTGATTATAGTCCGTTAAAAATATAAGCTTAGATTTACATTTCTCTTCGGCATTAAATATAAAATAAAGGTTATTATTTATAATTTTTTTTTAAAACCTACACTATATTTATAGTTTATTTTATCGCTAGATTATTTATTAAATCCTCAACTACTTAATTTACATTTAATATTTTTTTACGTTTAAATAAACTAAAATTAAAACCGTTAATAAGCCGGCTAATAATAATAATCCTAGAACTTTACTTATAAGTTTATAACGGTTTTTATCGGCTAAAAAATTATATTATATATTTATAAAGGCAGCTTTTTAATTATCCTTTAAAAATATTCACTTTTTTAATTATAACTATATTATTTTAATATTTTATAAAACTTTATACCAGGAAATAATTATTTTATTTATATAATATAATAGTTAATATATTATATTATTTTTTTTAATATAAATAAAGTTTAAAATAAAACCGCGCAAAAAAAAGTTTATTATAAAAAAGGCCATTTTTATAAATATTCAACATTACGTTTAATTTTTTATAATAATATATATTTTTATAGCAAGGCTTATAAATTAATTTAAGTTTTAATAACTCTTAATGTTTTTTATATTAATAACCTTAATAATTATAAGTAGTGCTTAAGGCGTAAATAATTAACGCGTTATAAAAAACGTTAAAATTTTATTTATATTATTATTTAATTAAATTTTTCTAAAATCTTAAATTTATAGTCGTAATAAAAATAATTAATAATAAAAAAAAATAAAAAATAAAAAATTAACCTTGCCGAACTAAATATTTAATTTTAATATTATAAATAATAAATTTTTCTTTTAATATAAAAAAATAGCTAGTATAAATATATAAAGTGCTGCCGAATAAAGTTAATTTTATATTTAATTATAAAATCTTAAATTTAATAAATTTAAATAAAATCAAGTTAAGCAAAGGTTTTATAAAAAGTTTATAATTAATTTTTCTTTAAAAGTTACACTAATAAAATAATATAAAATATTATATTATAAGCTAAGTTATTAAAACCGGCCGTTAATAATAATATACTTAAGTTATATTTAATAATATATTTTATATTTAAATATTTTTTACTTTAACAAGTAACCGCTTATTATATAAAAAATACTTTATAAAATATTTTAAGTTATTTATACCAAGATAATAAAAATAAATATCGCGTTTAAAATATATAAACCTATAATATATAATATAATAAATAATATATAAACTATTACACGCGATTTAATATACATTAGCTATAGTATTAAAAAGCTATTATTATATATATAATCACGCTTATTATATTTTGTCGAGGGGTTTTATTAAATATTAAACTATAATAATGCTTAACTAAAGTTTAATATATATATTATTATAAATTTAATCAATATTTAATTATAATTTAAAAAACTCTTAAAAACCCTTAAAATAATTTTTTAAGTTAATTTCTAAAATAATTTTTAAAATAATCTTTAAAATAACCAGCAAGTTATTACTTAAAATAATCCTTGAAAATAATCTTTAAAATAATTTTTAATATATTTTTAAACTAGTTTTTATTTTTTCTAGCTTTTTATTTATACTTTAAAGTTAACTTCTTAATTTTATTTTAAAAGCAAAAAATAAGCCTATAATAAAATCTTTAACAATAATGCTATATTATTTATTTTTTAGGTTTTAAACCTAATAAGTTTTTTTTTTTTATTTTTTTATTGTTTTTTATAAATATAATTTTTTTTATTAAAAATAAAAGCTATATAAGCTTGTCGAAACAATATTAAAATTTTTTAATAGTTTTAAAATATTTTATAAGTTTTTAAAAACTTAATCGTAGATTTAAAGCAAACTTAAACAATATATCGCAAGCGTAAAAAAAAAAAAAAACAATAAAAAATAAAATAATTTCTTTAAACAAGTATTATTTATTATTTTTAAAGATTATTTTTTGCGCAAGCTTAATTATAAATTATTTATCCCGAACTTTTAACATTAAAATAAATATTAATACTTAGTATAAATAAATTTTTTATTATTAAATTTCAGCGTTAATATATTTAATTTTAAAAACTAAAGCAGTATAAACTTTATTTAAAAAATTTTTAAGAACTTAACACGCTTTCGAACATATATTATAGTTTTACTAAGAATATATAACTTTAAAAATTAGCAGCAAATATTTCGCCTCGTCTTTATTATATTTTAATTAATTATTTAAATTTTTTTTAAATATAAAAATATTAAACTTATTTTTTTTATTATTTACTTAAACATTTTATTTATTAACAAGTTTTTAATAATAAAATATAAAGCGGAAATATTTATTTTTAATATAGTTTAACTTTTTTATAATAGTTTAAATAAGTTATTTAATAAATATAATATATATATTAATTATTATATTTATATATAAAATAAAGTTGCTAGTATTTATATTTTAATCTTGTTAAACACTTTACTTATAATATTTTTAAAGTTTTAAGGTTTAAGCTAGTTTATTATATAATTTTTTATAAGCACTTTAATACTTAAGATAAAAAATTAAAATATTGTTTAAAAAAAATAAGTTATAGAAATTATTTTAGATTATATTATATATTATATCGATTGTTTTTTCGTTAAAATAATCTTTCTTGTTAATAAAAAATTCCTTGTTAAAAAAAACGTTGTTGTTTTTATTGTTTATATTAATATAAACTAATAAGTTCCCTTAAAATAAAAGCTAAAAAAAAGGTTTAAAAAAAGGTAAAGAGAGCGTTAAGGTTTAACGGTCGCAGTCGTGGTCACGCTTTTTATTAAAGCTTTATTATTATCGACCCTCTTTATTATTAAAGCTAATATTTAAAGTTAAAAATAAAACTATTTTAAATTTATTAAAATAAAAAAACATAAAAAGATTTTAATTAATATTATAATTAATAAACATAAGGCCGGTTATAATATAATAAATTAAATATATATATTAGCGAATACTTAAGTAAAGTATATTTAATTTTTTTTATAAAGCGGCCCTTTAAACGTTGCGGGCGTATACACTTTAAGCTAAATATTTACTTTAAGGTTTTATATAAAAGTTCAAGTATAAATACCTTAAAGTATTAAAAATAGATTTTAACGCGTTTAATTAATAAAAAATATATAAATATAAATTAAATAAACAATATATAAAATAATAAATAATATAGCTATAAAAAATATAATAAATAAAAAAATAAATTAATTAAAAAAACAATTTATTGGTCGAAATTATATAAAATAATAATTATTTATAATATAACGTTTATAAAATATATTAAAACTTATTATATAATAAATACTTAATTGTTTATATTTATATAAAAATATTTAAGTAAATATTAAAAATTTTTAAATAAATTTTATATAAGTGTTATATATTTATAAAAACTTTAATAATAAGTTATATTAAATTAAAAGTCTATATTAATACTTTATATTTAATTTCTTAATTATAATTAAAATATTAATTTAATTAAAGCTATTATATTTTTTAGTTAGCTAAAAACCGGCTAATAAAAAATTATTTAATATATATATTAAAAATAATTAAGTTTTATATTATACGATCAAGCTTTTAATAAATTATTAATAGCTAACTTATATACTTTATTATTTATATATATAAGTATAAATAATAAGTTTTAATAAAAGTTAATATATATATAGTTTAAAATTATTTATAATATTTAAAATTATTTATATTATATTTAAAATTAACTATAAAAATATAGTTTAATTAAAACACGCAAGGTTTTAAGTTATATAAAAAAACCTATACGCTTTATATTTTATTTTGTTTATTTTTTATTTTTCCTTTATTTTAAGGCGATATAATAAAAACTATAAACTTTTATTATAATAAAAGTATAAGTAAAAGTTTACGGCTTTTATTATATCGCTTTATATTTTTAACTATATTATTTCTTGTTTTAATATTTATTAAGTAAAATTATTTAAGCTAACTTTAGTTTTTATTTAAATAATTATAGTTAACGTTTATTATTTAACCTTAAAACCTTAATAACTACCTTTAAAATATATTTATTAAAATTGCCCGGTATATAAACTTTATTATAGTGCGCGAAATAAATATAATATTTTATACCCTCGTTAAATTAAATATTATTATAGTTTATATAATATAATGTGTATAAAGATATAAACTATGGCTTATATTTTTATGCGCAGCTTTATATATAATATATTGCCCATGGCCTGTATTTTTATATAAATTTCCGTATAAAGCTATATATAAAGCTATATATAGAGCTACGTTTAAAGATATAAACCATAAGTAATATATTGTGTATAAAGCTGCGTAAAAAAATGCGCAGAAAAATATAAACTATAAATAATACGTTAAACAATAATATATATTCGCTTAAACTTTATTTTAAAATTATATAAATTAAATAGTTTATATTAATATTAATTTAATAAACTAATTAATATATAAGGATTATAACACTTAAACATAAATATTTAATAATAAAAGTAATTTTTTTCGGCCGGATTTATTTATCCGCTAATTAAAAAGTGTTAATATATATAAACTAATTTTTACTCTTAAAACAATAAAAAAACTAAATAAACTTTAAGGTATATTTTATATTAACTATATTTTATTAAATTTTATTAATTATAAGCTTATAATTTTTAAAATTAAAAATTTTCTTTAGTAATTAAGCTAGGTTTTTATAAATAAAGATTAAAAAAAAACTTAGCTAAAGAAATAGTTTAGCTTATATTAAAATTATTAATATTTATTTTTGAATTTAATTATATTAAGCGGGTATATTATAGCTAGTTAAAATCTTATAGCTTTTAATAATATTTATATATATTTAATTAATTATAAAACAACTTATTTTATAAAACCGCTAATAAGTTTAAGTATAATATTAAGAATATATTTTTTATAGTTATTAATTAAGTTGTTATATTGTTTAAAATATTGGTATATAAGCGTTTTTAATATTATTATTTATTATTAGCGATCGCGCCGCGGCGTTATCTCTTGCTCTTGTTTATTCTCTTATTATTATATATTAAAAACGTTTTTTTTAAATAAACTATATAAATTAAAAAGCTTGTTTTTATATTTTTTAAGAGTAATTTTTAACAAGGTATAATTATTAATATTTAAAATAATATTATAAAGTGTATTATTTTTATTATTTTTATTATTAATAATCGGCAAAAATAATATAAAAAGTTATAAAAATTGTTTAAAATCTTTAAATAAACCATAAATTAAATATCGCTTTTTTATTTTATTAATATACTTTATAATAAACTTAATATAATAAAAGGCGTTATTTACTTGTTTAAATAAAATATCGCTCTTTAATAAAAAATAAAACTGTTTTAATAAATAATTATTATTATTATTTAACTTAATATATAAAATATAATTAAATAATTTATATATATTATTTAAAAAAAAGTTTAAGCAAGTATTATACTTGTTAAAGTTATTATTATAATATTACTCCTTATTAATTTTTATGCTTTTAATATTATCGTATACTTAATTATATATATATTTTTAGCTAGCTATAATTATAATAAATATTCTACTATAAAACAATAAAAATATATAAGAAAATAAAGATTATATTTATATTTTATAAATATAAAGCGGTTTTTTTACTTTATATTAAATAAATAAATAATACTTTAATATATATTTAAAGGCTAAGTTTATATATATAAGCTATCTTTTTTAATTATTAGTTAAAAAAATTAAGGGCTATTTAATTAATATATTTTTATAGCTATTAACTTTTTTTTACTTATTTATTATATTATTATAAAGTTATTTTATTTATTTTAAGATAAATATATTTAATATTTTAACTTATTAAGTAATATAATTAAATATAACGTTTATATTTAAAAAAAAAAAAAACTATTAAATAGTTTTATTTTAATAATTATATTTAAATATATATAATTATGTTTATATATATATATTTAGCGCGATCATTATATAAAATAAATTAATTAAATATATAATGGTATTTATTAAAAGTTATTTAATATATATTAGGTTATATATTTAATAAGCTAGTTTTTATAACTCACTTATAATGTTTATATAATAAAACTATTTATATTAATAATAAAATCTTATATATAAACAATAAAGCACCCATGATTATTATATATATTATATAATATTTATTAAGTTGTTAACACTTTAATAAAAGTAATTATATATTAAACTAAAGAAAATAATAAGTTGTCGAGCCTTAAGAAGCGTTTAAATCATGTTTTTTATTTATATAAGTTGTGGTAAAAAAAAAGTAAAATATAAAGTGAGATTTATAAAACATTAAAGTCGCGTTATATTTTTTAAGAATATAATCTTTATTTAATAATATTGTGTTTACTTTTATTTAATTAAGCTATTAATTATTTTATTATTTTTTAAAAATAGTCCGGGTTATTTTAATTATTTTTAACGCAACGTCCTTGATTTTTTAATAATGCTGTTTTATTTTCTTAAACCATTAAACGCACTTATTAATTATATTATTATATTGTTAATATTATGCCTTTAAGGCTTAAACGCAAGCAATTAAAAATAAAATAAAAGTATTAAATAATTTAGCTTGATTAAATAAAGGGTTTAAAAGTATATATATAAGATGATCGACTTATAAAGTCTTTAAAAATAATAAATTTTATAGAATATTTAAGTTATTAATCGATGCTTTTAAAAAAAACGTTTTAAATAAAATATTAACTAGTTTAACGCTTGTTTTATAAAAATCTTAAAAAATAAGATTTATATTGTTTTAAAGCAATAAATTAAGATTATAATATATATTGTTAATATTATAACCTTAAGCGTTTTAATTTTTTTTAAATAATAAAAGAGATTTAAAACTTAATATATTTTATAAGGTTTAAATTATGTTCGATATTATATAAAAAATTAATATAAGCGGCTAAAGTATATTTTACTATAAAATAAATAAAAATAATATTAAAATTAATTTTATAAATTTTTAAAAAGTTAAAATAAATAGGTGTAATAATTATATAATATAATAAAATAATATATTTTATTATATATAATATAATAATAAAAAATAATAAAATATAAGCTTTTTAATATTTATTTTAATTTACTTTTAATTAAAACAAAAAAAAAAAACATATAATTTTATAATAAAATGTTTATATATTGCTTAATATAATTTAATTAAACTTAATATATTATTTATAATATTAAAACATTATAAATAATTTCTTGTTTTTAAGATAATTATTTTATTACTGCGTTATATCACGTAAAAATAACGTTATTAATGCGTGACACCGCTAGACCGCTTAAGTTAATATATTATTTACGATCGTAGGTTTTATTGAAATAATTATAGTGGTGCTCCCACTTAATGCTTAAGAATACTATAAACAAGGATTAGCAGCAAGGCTTATACCAAGTATTAATAAAGTAAAAGCTTATAAATATAATATTTTATGTTTTAATTAGTTAGCGAACTTAAATAAAAGCACCTAGCTAAAATATATATTAAAATTAATCTTGAAAAATTAAGCGTAGCTTTATTTATTTAGCCTTAAACAATTATTATATATAAGCCTTTATAGTTATTTTTAAATATAATAAGTAATTATATATTAATTATCGAATATATATATATAATTACGGTTTAAAATTTTTTTATTAAAGTTATTTTATTATAATATTATAAAAATTAAAAATAATAGCTTTTAAAATAACAAGCTAAAATAAAGAATTTAATTAATATTTAGCGGAAAAAACAAGAAAAAACTTTATAAAATAAAATAATAAAGTATATTAATATATTCGATTTAAATATTACTTTAATTATTTAAGAAAAAATAATTAAAAATTATAAAATATTTTAGCTAGTTTTAAATAAAAACTTTTTTTTTATTAAAAAAAATATTATAAAAATTAAACTAAATTAAATAAATATTTAATAATTAATAAAAATAAAAGCTTTATATATTATATATTAATAATAAAACCATTAAAAACAATATAAAATTTAATAAAAATTTTTAATCACGATTATTATAAATAAAAAATCGTATTTTATAATTAAAAGTGCTTAAACCCCTTAGTAAAAACCTTTAGTTATAATTATTATAAATAAAAAAAAGGGTTTTTTAATTAAAAGTATTTAAACCCCTTAGTAAAAACCTTTAATTATAATTACCGCGGGTAGAAAATTATATTTTACGATTAAAAACGCCGACAACGCTTAGCTTTTTATTTTTTAATATCTAGAGATATAACCTTTTACCTAGCTTAAACTTTAAGATTTATATAAAATATAGTTATAAATTTTCTCGAAAATATATTATATTATTATAATAAGTAAAATATAATTATTATTAAAAATAAATTAAGTTAAGCTTTTTAAAAAAAAAGCTGCGGTATAAAGATATAAAAAGTGCTTAATGTTTTTATTTAAAAAAAAAAAAAAGTAATAAGTTTTAATATAAATAATATAAATAATTATAATATTTAAATATAATTTATTTTAATTATTTAAAATATATATTATAAATGTTATTTTAACATTTTTATTTTAATGGTTAATTATTTATAACCTTGTTTAACTTTATTTAATGATTTTTATTGTTTTTTTAATTAATATATATATTTAAAAACTTAAATAAACAATTATAAAAAGTTTTAAGTAAATATTATAAAGGGTTATTTTCTTGCTTAAAAAGTTAAAAAAAGTTGGTTTTAATTTAATCAACGTTAAAAAAAATTAAAGCTAGTAAAGTTAACGTAAATATATAAATCTAGCTTTATTATTTTTTATCTTTTTTAAATTTTATTAACTAAGTGTTACTTATATTATTTTAATATTATAATATAATTATTAGCTATAAAAAAATATTTAAAGCTATAATAAATAATTGAAATATTAAAAAAAAAAGTAAATATATAATATAATATAAAATTTTCAAGTTTATTTAAATTAAGTTTATTAAACCTAGCATATATAATTAACTATATATATAACTTAACCAATATATTATATAAATAAACGTAAACTTCGTTTAATAAAATTAATTAATTAAAAATAAAAAAATATAAAATATTCTTTAAAGTTTTATAAAATAGTTTTCGAAATATTTTAAAGCGGGTTTTTTATTAAAAAAAATAATAGTGCCGGGGGTATAATTTATTAATATTAACTATAAAAAGTAATAAAAACAATACCTAGCTTTAGTTTAAAATTTAGTTATTTATATTAAAATAATAAATGGTTAAATATATAAATAAACATGTATAATTTATTATATAAGTGTTTTATAAATAAATATTTAAAAATAACGCTAGATAAAATAATATTAAAATATTAATTTTAATTTATAAAATTTATACTATAAAAAATAAACTTAAATATTTATAAATAAAATATATAAATATATAATAAAAATATTTATAACCTTAATTATATAAAACAAGGTAAATAAGTTTAATAAAAAATAAAAAAAGTATATAAAATATTATTTACTTTATTTATAAAGGTATTTATAAAAAATACCTTGGATTATTATAAACGTATAAGATTATATTAAGTAAAATATAAATCTTAAAGGTTAACTCGGCGAAATAATATATAAAGCGATAAATATATTGTTTAATATCGGTTATAAAGCTATAATATAATAAACTTTATAGCTATAAACTATTATAAGCAGCTTTAAGTCCATGTTATATATAATATAAAAAAAGCTGTTTATATAATTTAAATTATTAAATCTTTAAGTCGATGATAAAAATCTTTTTTAATTAAATTTAATTTATTAAATAACTAGAGAATATAATAAAAAATCGTTAATAAGCTTAGTTAACGGTGATTATATAATATTAACGTTGTTTTAACGTTATAATATATTATAACCTTAGCATTACTTTAGCTTTTATTAGCTTGGCTTTATATTTTATTAAGTGGAAAATACCTTTAATATATTAATAAAGTTGTTTTTCCCCTTTATATACTTTTATTATTATGTTTATTTCATGTTAGCAATATAATATTTTAATATTATATATATTATAAAGTATAAAGTATAAAGACTTAAGCTTTTAATAAGTAAAATTAATTAAAATAACCTCGATAACTTTATTAAAAAAAATATTATTAACGAAATAATACTTTAAATATTTTTAATATTATAAATCAAAAAAATTTATTCGACTTTTAAAAGATATAAATATAAAATAATTATTATAAGTTAAGCTTAATAAGTATTTATAATATTAATACCGTTTATACCTAGTTAATTAATATTTTTATATTAGGTCGGCCGTATAAAAAATAATAGTATTTTTTTCGTTTAACGCCGACCGTCTCACTAAATTACTAGCTTAAATATTATCCAATAAAAATATAATAATATAAAAAACCTCGACTTGCCGTTAAAGCTTTACTTGATTATTAACCGACCGTTTAACCACTCGAGAACAAGGTTAAAAAAGATAAAATAAAGTGTTACCAAGTTTTTTTTAATGTTAGGTTTAGGCCGCCGATTTATATTAGCTTTTTTTTATAAGTCTTAATAAAATAAACGGTATATTATAACTTGCTGCGACTTATTATAACTATAGACAAAATACTTTAATAAATAATATATAAAAAACTCTTATATATTTTTTTAAATAATTATATTATTGTTAAGAGTTTAAGGCGTAATAACTAGTTAATAAGTAGTAAATACTCGCTTTTTTCGAGTATTTTAATAAATACCGGCGCAAGCATAGCTTTAATAAACTATAATAAAATAATAATATAAAAACTATTTTCTTTAAATATATTAACGCGGTAATAAAAGCGCTTATAAATAATAAGTTTACTTAGCCTTTTTAATTATAAATTAATATAAAATAATAAGATTAATAAACAATATTTATTAAATATTATGTTTAAATATAATTAACTAGGCTATTATATTAAGTTTATTTAAAGGTTATAGTTAAATTATAATATTATATAAAAAAAACTAATAAAAGTAAATATAATAAGTTTTTTTATAATTTAATAAATAATAAGGTTATAATTATACAACGTTATAAGCCTTAAAAAATCGCGCGTATAATACGTTTATTTATAATTATTATAAATATAGTTATTATAAAGAAAATAAACAAGATATTTATATAAATATTAAGTTAACCCTAGAAAAAACAAGCTTATAATAATAATAAACTATAAAGTAAAGCGTAAAATAATTTAGCTCTCGATAAAAAATAATATTTTAGATTTATATTTAATAATAAAAAAAAAAATAATAATAAATAAAAATAAGGTTTTATAAATAATAAGATTTAAAAAGCGTAAATTATTTTTAAATAATAATATTTTAAAATTAAAACTAAAAATAAAGAAAAAAATCTTTAATAAAAATAATAGTTTATAAACTAAAAATAAAAAAAAGTAAAACAAGAATAACATGGTATTATAGCCCTAAGTATTACCTTAAGCTCAAGTTTTTAGGCCGAGAAAAATCTTGTTAATATTGTCCCGATAATTATTGTTAAAGCCTAACTTTACCGCTAGCTATAGCGGTTTTATCGCGGAACTATAATTAACGGTTGAAAATATAACTAGTGCTAATAATATAAAGCGTAAAAAATAACCGGGCTATAATATATTAAAAGATAAAATATAGTTTATTTTTCTTATTAAGATAATTAACTAAATTAAGTGATTTATTAATTTATTTTATAGTGTTATATTATATATTAATATTATTATAATTATTATATTAACTTTTATTAAGGTAATTTAAAGCTATAAATTATAAAACCTAGGTATTTTTTTTTTTATTTAATATTAAAATATTATAATAATATAATAAAAACCTTAATCTATATTATATTATTAAATTTATTTTTTAAAAATAGTTATAAATTTAAATAATAAATTATATTTCTATATATTAATTTAATATTATAATTAATAACTTAAAGAAATTTTTTAATTAATAAAACTAAAAAACAAGTTATTAAGTATATAAATATTAATAATATAAATATATATATAAGTATTTATATATATTAATACTTAAGGAAATATATATATTTTTAGCGGGCTTATAAATAATAAATAATATTACTTAAATAAATATATTTAATTTTATTTTAATAACTTTATTTTATTTATATAATAATAAAATTAAAAATTAATTAACCTTGCTACTTTATAACTTATACTTTATAAATAATTTTTATTACTTTAGTTTAATATATTAAGTCGAAAATAAATATAAGGTTAAATTAACGCCGTTTAATTTATAAACGAAAAAATAACCGATAATAAAAGCAAAAAAAAACATTAAAACCGTTTAGCGAAACGCTTATATTATAATCTCGATAATAATATTAATATTATTATTAGCAATAAAAACAATAACTTTTTAACTATGCTTTTATTTATTTTTTTACCGATTAATATTAATATTAACGCTTATATTTTTACCGATATAAATAAAAAAAGAAATAAAAGTAAATAAAGGCGCTAATTTATTTTACCGCTTTTAAAATAATATAAATTAATTAGTTTAAATAAAATAAAATCGATGCTTAAAACTTTTTAAAAACTATTTAATTTATAAAACCTTTATATATATATATATATTTTTAAGCAGTTTTTTTAAAATATTAAATCTTTTTATATAAAGATTTATTAAACAATAAATAAATAAAGCATACTTTTTTTCAAGCTATAAAAATAAATAATAAAATAATATAGTATAAAAAAATATATATTTAAAAAGCCGAATATAATTATAAGCGTAAAAGCTAAAGTAAAAGCCGAAGTTAAAGTAGTTATTATATATAATATATTATATAAAGTTATATAAAAAACCTTTAAGGCCTTAATATATAAGCGCTATAAAAACACTTAAAATTATTATATTTATATATTATTATTAAAGCTAGTTTTTGCCTCAAGCATTTTAAGCGCTAATAATATAGTAAATGGCCGTCTTTTTTTTATTTTATTTTATAATATAAACGTTTATTATAAAATGGTTTTTAACGTTTTTATTGCCCTTGATTTACTTTTTATATAATTAAAATCTAATATAAATTATTTATACTTTAAGTATAGTTTTTCGGTTAACTAAAGTTAAAACTAGATAAAGATAAAGATATAATAAAATATATTTAAGGTTAATAATTATAGCTTTATTAAAAACGTTAACTATATATTAATTATAAATATACTTAAAACAGCAAGGTTTTAATAAAAAATATTATATATTATTAACTTTATTAATTATTGCAACGTTTTTTATATTAATTAAACCGTTTACCGCTTATTAAAAAAAAGCTTTATTATTGTTTTAATTAAAACCAAGTCGAAAATTCCGCGGGATAATCTTTTTATATAGCTCGGTATATAAGCTATTTTTTAATATTTATATATATATATTTTTTATGCTTTAATAACCGGCTTTAATAATATAACGCTTTTATTAATTATTTTACCGTTTATTTAAATAATAAAATATATTTAGCGTATTTATTTTATTTATAATATAAAAACCTTAATTAATTTATATAGTTTTATAATTATTAAAAATATTAATAACGTTTTATTTATATATATTTTACTTGTTTTTTTTAAAGTTATTAAAAAATAAATTAAAACTATATTTTAAGATTTTATAATGAAATAATTTATGTTTTTAAATAACTCGGCAATATTAAAAATATTAATATTTAAATAGTTTATAAAGTGTTTTATTTAATTTTAATATAGCCGATTTTTTTTTTATATTATATTATGTCGTTTTTTATTTATAACCGAGTTAAAATAATTATATTATATTTTACTCTCTACTTAAACTTTACAAGAACTATTTATTTTAATTATTATTAAATATAAACTTTTTATTTATTTTTAACCTTAGTATTAATTAAGCTAGAGTTATTTATTATATTATTTTAAAATTATCTTTTAATTCGGTAAACTTACGCGAGTTTATAACTTAAAACTTAAGTATATTTATATTATTTAATGTTTAACCTTTTAAGTAAAAATATATATACTTTTTTTTATATTATTTATATTTAATCTAGGGCTAATATATATTAACAAAAAACTCGAATAAAATAAACTTATTAATATATAAATGCTTTAAACATTTATTTAATTTTAACAATCTTTAATAATAATATTATCGTATAGATTATAAGTATATAATAATTTTAATTAATATATTGTTTAAAAAATTATTATAGTAATTATAATTAAAGAACTAAGGTTTTTTAATATATATATATTAACTTAATAATATTTAATAAAAAAAGAAAAAAAAATTAAAATATATTATATATATTAAAATCTTTAATAATATTTTATTTAAAAATAATAATAAAAATATTTAAATTAATTTAGTTTTATAGTTTTATATAAAATTATTTTAAATATTATATTATAAAGCGTTAATTAATATATAATATAATAACTTTTATTTTAATTATTATTATTTAATATTATTTTATTTTTATTAACATTATATATTAAGTACTTTAAATAACTTTACCGGCTAGTTTTTATAAAGTTATTTATATTAATAAATATATTATAAAAGTTAATAAATATAATATTTAACTATTTTTAAATAAGTATTAAATAATATAATTAGTTTTTTAATAATATATTTTATATTTATAATAAGCCGATAATACTTGTTTTTTTTTTATAAGCTTAAAAATTATATTAATTTAACTTTAAAACGTTTATAACATTAACTCACTTTTAAAAAACAATAACTACTTTAATAAATCTTGTTTATTATTAAGCGTTATAAAGTAAACCTTATTAATTAATACTTAAACCATTTCGAAAATATTATATTATAGCTTTTATAATAACTTTACTAATGCTTATAATACTAATATATTAAAGAAAAAAAATAAAAGTTTTAATAAAAATATTTTTATTATAATATACTTTAAAAATAAAAACAACATTTATTTTTAAGCATTTTATAATATAATTTTATATTATTTTAATTAATTAATTTAAGTATAACATTATATTAAATAATTTTTTCAATAAAATATAAAATTTTTTTTTTATTAACAATAAATATATTATGCTAATTTTTTTATAGTTATTAATAAATTATTTTCGCTTTAATTATATTTTATATAAAATCGTAAACTTTTTAAATATAATAACTATTTTAAATAAATACTCGATTATTATTTTATAGCTATTAATATAATAATATTTATTATATTATAATTATATATATAGTTTATAATATAACTTATTATAACCTAGCGCATTATAAACAAGTGGTAATAAAAAACTAATATAAGTTATATAATAACTTACTTTATTTATTAAATTTATAATTTTTAAATTTATTATTATTAAATTTATTATAATACCTCGGTTAAAAATAACATAAAACAAAAAAATATATAATTTAATGCTTGATTTTATAGTTTATAATATAATTTATATAGCCGTTAAATATATACTTTATATTAATATTTTTAATATATTTTCTTAACACTTACCTTTATTAATAAAGTATAGTTTAATAAAAACATGGTTGATTATACTTTAATTTTATAACTATAACCTAAATTAAAAAAACAATTAATATAATTTATATTATATTTAAACTATTTTATTTTTAATTAAAAAAATTATTAACTTTTATAATAATTTATCTTTAAAAAACAATTAATAAAAATATAAAAAAATAATATTATTATAATAATTAATTATAAAAAGCTTATTTTATATAATATTAATTCCTTAATTATTTATATAATTTATAGCTTTAATAACAAGAAAATTATAACTTATTATAATATTTTTACTTTAAAGTTATTTTATTATATAATATATATATATAGTCTTGTTTTTTTTAAAATAACTTAATTTATTAAATATATAAAAGCTTAATATAATAAAAAAAGCCTATTATAATTCTACGCGCGTTTTTATTTATAATAAATATAATATCGACCGCTTATAATATAATAAAGTTAATTAATAAAACTAATTAATAAAGATTTTTTAAGATAAAAAAACTATTCGGTAAAATATTTAAGGCTTTATTAAGCGGATGCCGCTAAAAATATATTATAAATAAAATAGCTAAACTAAATAATTTAAAAAGTCGAGAATAATTTTTTTCGCGTATAATATAAACGTTTATAATAATTTATTAAAGGTTTTTAGCGTGTAATAAAATTCTTTTTATAAAAATAAAACCTTTTAACTATAGCTTTTAATTAACGTTTAATAGTTATTTTTATAAAGGGCCGGTTATATATACTTATAGCGTTATATATAAACTTAAAGGACAGGTTTAATAAAAACGATTTAAATATTATATTATATATACCTGCGGGTTAAATTTAAATAATATTGGGTAAATATAAACTATATATATATATAAAAAATAGTTTTCTACGCTATAAGCCTTTAAAAAATATAAAGGCTAACGTTTTTTTTATTATATTAAATTTAATAACTATTTTTATAATAAACTTTTTTAATTTAAAGTATTTTATTTATATATAACTAAGGTTTTTATTAAATTTTTTTTTTTATATATTTTTTTATAAATATTATAAATTTAATTTAAGTAAGGGCAAGCTTATACCGAGCATAATAAATTTATAAAAAAATAAGAAATATATATCTTAAAAAAGCCAACAATTTAAAGAAAACTCGGATTTTATTTTTTTTTATATTATATATAACTTTGCCACCGGGAACTATTATTATTAAGCGTTTATAATCTTCGACTAAAATAAAAAATGGTATTTTTTTTAAGTTGTTTAAATTATCGAGAATGGTTTATTTTATATTAATTAGCGCTATATTAATCTTTATAAATTAATAAAATATATTGAAATTATAAACTTAAAAAAAATATATATTAATTTATTATTATATTTTTATAATAATATTATTAAAATCTCGGTTTTAAGAAAAAGTTATTATTAAAATTATTAAAACTATATTTTCGATATTTAAAAAATAATAAAAAATAAAAAAATAATTAATATACTTATTTAATCGAAAAAAAAAAATACTTTAAAGCTATATTATAGCTTAAACTATAAAGGTGGTAATAAAAAAAATTATAAAAATAATAATAAAGATATTAAAGATAATAAAAATAAATTAAATATTATATTAAAAAAATTTATAAATAATTTAAACTCTTTAAAAAAGCAGGACTTTTAATATAAAAAAATCGATTATATATTTACTATGTTTTATAATTATTTTAAAGTCTAGCTTTTTATATTAATAATTATTAGTTTTTTAAATTAAATTTAATAACTTGTCGATAAATTATTTAATCGAGTATTGCTTAAAAAATATAAATTTAAATAAATATATATATTAATTTAAAGATTTATAAGTTGTTAAATTATTTATTATTTTTACGCTCTTTTATTATATAAAATAAAAACCACTTTGTTTTTAGTTTATAAAACTAAAAACTTATTATAACTTATTTTTTATATTTATTATAATATTTATTAAGCAAATATTTTCATGCGTAAATACACACTTTTTTAAAGGAAATAATAAAAGTCGACGCAAAAAATCAATATAAATGGTTATACCTAAATTAATACCAGCGAAAATAAAGTTTTAAAATATTTTTATATTTAATATTAACTTTATTTAAACTCAAGTATTTCGCTTTATATTACTACACTTAAATCTTTTTATGTCTTTAAAATAAGCGATCGGTAAAAACAACCGAAAATATAAAAATATATTATTAATTTACAAGTTAATATCTTGTTTTTAAACATTATTTAAGTTAAGCTATATATGTTTTAAGTTTTAACTAAGAATTAAGCTTATAAAAAATAAGCTCAAGTAGTTTAAGCGGATTAAACCGTGGGGTTTTAATAATAAAAACTCTTTAAAATATATTTATAAATATTATAAAAAACAATATTTAGTTATAATAAACATAGCTTTATTAATAATTTTAATAATAACTTTATTATTTATTTTAAAAACTAGTTTAAATATATTTTTAAAAATAATTTTACCTTTAATTAATAAGTAAAAAAGCTTAGTAAACATTTTATCACTAGTTTTAATTAAGGTTTATAAACGTTTTATTAGTTTAAATAAAATCATAGAAAAATTACTTAGTTATAATTATAAATAAATATTATTGTAGTTAAACTATGATTTAAAAAGTTAATATATTAATAAATCAAGCAATAAAACTATATAAATATAAAATTATTATTATAATAAACATTAAAAAAATAATAAAAAAGCCTTATTTTAATAAAAAAGTAATTTCTTTAAATAGTTTTATAATAAAATTTTCGAAAAATTAACTTCTAGGTTTATTTTAATTGTTTTTCCAAGTTTTTTATATATTTTAAGGTTTTAAATGCTTGAAAATATCTAATATAATATTTTTTTCATATGTTTACTTAGCAGTAGCTATAATAAAAAGCCGACGCGTTTTTTAATATTTATATTTATTATTTTAACGTGTTCATGAGATTAAATATATTATTAAAGAAAAATTAAAAGGCCTAGTATTAATAAATCCTTTACTATTTAAACTAATTTATATAACACACGCAAGGAGTTAATTTATTAATTATATTGTAAATATACAACGATAATTAAACCGTAAAAAATTATTTAAATATACTTATAAAATAAGATTTTTAATTAATTAAAAATATATTAAACATTATAATAATTATTTATAAAATAAATACTTAAGTAAATATTATAAAATAAATAAATATTAAAAAAACGAAAAAATATCGATTATATAAAAAACCTTAAAAAATAAGTTTAATAAATATATTTTAAAAGTTAAACAAAGCTAAGCGTAATATTTTATTATACTATATTTTATTATATTTTATTATAGCTTAATTATTATTAATCGGCTTATTATATTATATTTTATTACATTAAATTTTATTATATTTTTATTTATTAATGTTTAACGCTAAATATTAAGAGATTATCGTAATATTTATTATTGTTTTACTTAATATAAAGCTTTATTAAACTTTATATACTTATTATATTAATATATCGCTAGCGTTTTTTATTTATTTAATAGGTTTTATAAATAAATTTATCTTTACTATTTAATTTTATTTGCTTATTAAATGCTCGCTTAATTTAAAATAAGTTATATTAATAAAAGTTAAAAATAATTTATATTATAAAAATAATAAAAGTATTATTATATTTTATTAGTTTATATTTTCTTAAGGATAATAAAATAAAACCTTATTTATATAAGAAAAATTAATATAAAATAGTGCCGGTAATTAAGTAAAGCTTATATAATATAATTAACTTTTAAGCCGTGTTATTTATATTTTAAAGAATAAACATTAAATAAATAAAAATTATTATATATTAAAAATATTATATATAACCTTGTTCGATTAATTAAAAGTTTATTTATACCGTTTTTTATAATAAACTATTTAATAATATTATATAAAGCTATTATTAATTAATTATATTATTAACACTTGAGTTATAAACTAAAATGAAGATTATAAGTAATAATAATATAAAATAATTAATAAAATCGTGAGATATAATAATATGCTTAGGTTAAACTAAAATCCTTAGGTTTAAATAAGCTTAAAATGTCTTTAATAAAAAAAAAAAACAAGATAATAACGTTAAAATAATAAAATAATTATTAAATAAAATAAAACTAAGGTTTAAACTTTTAATAAAATTGATTTATTTATATATAATATTATTTATTTTTAAAGGTTAAATATAAGCTGCTTGTTTTATTTTATTATTATAAAGTCGTAAAAACTTATTTTAATTAAGATATTTTATTAATAACTTTATTATATATTATTATAATAAAATTATAAAGTTTATTTAAATATTTTATAAAAGTTTTAAAAATTAACTTATTATTTTTACTTATAAAAAAAAAGATTTTTTTAATTTTTAAGCAAAGCGGTTTAATAATATTTTATATATTTAGAAATTTAATTAAAATATTATTAAAACTAACGTTAAACATATAATATAATTTAATATACGCGATAACCTTAAAATTTTTTATTATTTATTTTTATAAAAAATTTTTTTTAAGCTATTTTTTTATATTTTAAAACTAGTTTTTAGTTTATAATATACGCGTATATATTTAAAACAATATATAAAAAAATAACTCGAGATTATAATAATAAATATAACTAGCTAAATATAGCACCTTTATTATTATAAACTATATTATTTTAATTTATTACCGCGCTTTACTTGGGCTATTATTATTTATTTATTTAGCTAGGTTAAAATTAATAAATATATTTTTAAAGCCATTTATTACTTTAAGCTTTATAATAATAATATTATTAAAAAAAATATCGCGGTAAAAGATTTTACTAAAGGTATAAAAAAACTAGTATATTTTTATTATATCTTATATTAATTTTAATAACTTTTTAATTAAAATAAAATTATTAATAATATAGCCGGCTAATAAAATAATAAAATATAAATAAATTTTATTTTTTTATAAACTTTCGATAATTAAATATAAGCTCGGCTTTATTATATTGTTTAAGAATTAATTAAATAACTTTAAAGTTAAGTTTAATTTTCTATTAATAATTTATTATTTTTTAAAGCTAGAAATATTATTAAAACTAAACGTGTTATTAAATATTTTATTAAACTTGCGTTTATAACTTAACTTGTTTATGTTTTTTACGGCCGATAATAAATCTTAAAAATAAATAATCCCGCTTTTAAATTAATAAAGCTTAAGAAATTATAACCTTTTTTATAGCTTTATAATAATAATAATTTAATAATATACGATTATTTTTATAACTTTTTAAACGCTTTTTTTTTTTACTTGCTTAAGCTAGTTTAACTTTAACTTTCGCTTAATTAATGTTTATAAAAACTTAATAATTTAATTATTTTTAGTTTTATAATATATAATCTTATAATAAACAATAATTTATTATTTAACTATTACTTTAATTAATTTAATAATTATTTTAGTATTATTATTATTATAATTATTTATATTATTTAAAATAATTTAATAATTACCCTAGGCTTTTTTAATAAATATATTTTAGCTAATAATATTATTATTTATAGTAATATATTTAATAAAAGCGCGCGTAAATATTTTTAGTTCGCGATAAATATTAAACGCTTTTAAGCTATAAGGCTTAAATTAATTAAAAACTTAAAGCTTTATTATAAAAACATAAAAAAAAAATATATAAATAAATTAACGCGTTAATTAATTAGCGAAAATATTTTATATAAAATATATAAGCTATAAAAAATTTACTTTAAATTTGCTTAGATTATTTAATTTTTTTAGTTTTTTAATAATTAAAATATATTTAAACTTAAAAAGCTTGCTTATTATTTTAATTGTCGACTAAAAAAATATATTTATTTAGCTTTTTCGTTTTTAAAACTTATAAGCGGTTTAAATAAAATAAAGTTTATTTAATGCGTTAGCTAAAAAACAAGTTTTTAGCTAATATAACTAGTTTAAAACTATATATTAATTTAAAATAAGCGAAAATTTTTATATATATTCGCCTTTTGCTGTTAATATTTAATTAAATATATATTTTTAGTTTTATTATTATTTTTTAAGGTTAAAATATTTATTTTAAAACCTTTTAACGTTATAAAAAATATAGTTTTAAACTTTAAAAAAAAGCTTGCGTTTAATAATATTATAAATCTTGTTATTGTTTAGCCGATTAAAGCTAGCTTTAATTAGCGTTTTATAAAATATAGGTAAAAAAATAAAAAATAGGGATATTAATAGTTTAACAGCTTTAGCAAGGTTAAGAACAGCTGCTTAAACATTAATATTAAGCGCGTTAATAATAATAAAGTCGATAAAAAGCTTAAATTTTTTAATATTTAACGTGCCGCTAATAATATTTTATAATACCTTAATTAATAATAAGATAATACTACGACCAAACAATAAAAACAGGCGAAATATTATTATAAAACTAATTAAAACGCTTAAAATATATATTAAAGTATTTTAAAATAAAATATCGGCGTAATTATGTAATTTATTATAGACTTTTTTAAAATTTTTATTAAATATATACTCGGCAATAATCTTAATTTAACCCTTGCTTAAAGTTATATTTAAAAATGGTTATATTATATATTATAGTTAATATAAAAATAGCGAAATAATTTAAGTTTAAATAAAAAAATATAAAGAAAAGTTAATATAAAAAGTTGTCGGTTTAAATTAATTAAATAATTATTTTTATTTATATATTATATTAATAATAAAGTAATATATATTAATATAAAGTTTAATAATAATATATATTAAGTATAAAATATATAATGCTTAACTTTATTATATTAACTAAAATAAAGCTTTATATAATAATGTTTACTTTAATTTTAATTATTTAAGTTTTAAATTAATTATTTTTAATAAAAAGATTTTTTAATATATAACTTTATTAAATGTTATTAAATATTTAAAAATAAAAAAAAAAAAAGCTAAACTAAATTATTATAAAGTGCTTTTATTATATATATAGATTTTAACCTTAAAATTATTTTATTAAATATTATTATAATAATTACTTAAAAAAAATATAAAGTTAAGCTATTTATATAGCTTTTTTTTTTATTAATAAAATTTAATTATTTAAGCCTTTTTATTTTTTTAAAGGGGATATAAAGAAAAGGTTATATAAATATATTTTTTTTAAGCTATACCGATAATTAAAAACTAAATTTATATAATATTATAATTAAATATAAAGGCGACAACTTTTATATAAAAGAAAATATTTTTAAATAAAGGTTTATTAACCTTTATAATTATTTATTTAAGAACTTATATTTTACAACGTTATTAAAATATATTATAACTAATATATTAATTGGTTAATAAAAAAACAGTTAATTTTAAAGCTTAAATAATAAAACTTTAAATAAACTTAATATTTTTATAGTTTATTATAGCTAAAACACCTTTAAATATTATATATAAATATTAAAAAAT
The DNA here is from genome assembly GCA_022578865.1 of Xylaria sp. FL0043. Classification (NCBI taxonomy): domain Eukaryota; kingdom Fungi; phylum Ascomycota; class Sordariomycetes; order Xylariales; family Xylariaceae; genus Xylaria; species Xylaria sp. FL0043. The sequence goes on along the minus strand of MU397359.1, from coordinate 58,385 downwards.
TAAAATAATAACTTTTAAAGTTAAAAGTTTATAATTCTTAAAATAAATATCTTAATTATTATATTAAAAGCTTAAAGGTTTATTAAGCGGTTTATTTTTCGCATTTTAATGCTTTTTTATATTATTGTTTTCTTGGCTTTTTATACATTGTTTTCTCTTTATTACTACTAAGCTTTTAAAAAAAAAAGCCTTATTATATTAACTTGCGAGCCTTTTTTAAATCTTTAATAATATTAAGTTTAAAGCGCTATATTTTCTACTCGTTATTTTTTAGTTAATATTGAATAATTTTATTTAAAATCTATAAATAGTTTTTATTATCGAAAGTTTATTTTTAAAAAAAAAACTTTTTTTTAATTAACTTATTAGCTTTTTATATTCTTGTTATAAACTAATATTTAAATTATCACGCCCGCTTTTAATTAATATTATATTTTATAGATTTTAAAAATAAAATCAAAAATAAATTAATAAATAAATTAAAGTTATAAAAGTTAATTTATACTAGGTTATTTTAAGATAAAGTGCTTTATACTTTTTTATTTTTTAATTATAATGTTTTTTTAAATAAGTTTATTATAACTTGTGGGGAAAATATTATATTTATAAAAAAAAATATAAAGAATATTTTCTTTATAGTAAATAAATATCGAACAAGTTTTATTATAACCATGTTTTTAATATAATATATATTATAATAATATTATAAGGTATAATAATCGACTTTAATTAATAAAGCGGCCTTTATATTATAATATTTAATAATAAAATTATATAATATAAAAGCGCGTATTTAATTAAACTATAAATCGATTAAAATTAATTAAAAGTTAAAATAAATCTATATATATATAGTTAAAGCTATATTATTATAATATTATTATATTAAAACCCATGAATTCTTTAATGTTTTATTATTATTTACAGCGGTTATTTATTAGTTTTTATTTAAATATATATTTTAGTAAATTTATAAAATAATAAGGGCTGCTTATATAGCTGGCTTAAATACCACGTTATTAAAGCCTTAAATTTTTTTTTTCTTGTTAATAATATAATAAAAGCTTGCGGTAGTAAGAATATTCTCCTAGAAAATATTAATTAAAAAACCTGCTTTATTTTTTTTAATAAGCGCCGGTAGGTAATTATTACTAGCGTTATTATTATTTCGCGATTAAAAACGCTTTAAAAATATTAAAGTATTATATAAGCGTTTACTCGATTGTCTTTAAATAAATATTATTTTAAATTTATCGAAAATATATAGTTTTTTAATTTATAAATAGCGTAGCTCGAACCGGCGTTTTAGTTTTTTAATTAAAAGCACGTATAATTTTAAAAAAGCCGCTAAATAAAATATCCTTTGCCTTGATTTATTTTTAGTTAGTACTTAGTTTTTTAAAATTAAATATATAAAATATTTTTTAATTTAACGGAAAAATCGAAAATAATTATATATTATTAACAAGTAAAACAATTAAAGTAAAATCGGGGTTTTATAATAAACGAAAAACTAATTATTAATTATTAATTATATTTAGTTTTTTAAATATAAAGCAAAGCTTTAGTTTATATTAAGCTTTAATAATAAATATATAATTATTGCTTTAATAAAAGCCGGTAAAAATAATACCGAAACTAAAATAAACATTAATATTTTATTTATATTTATACTACGAAAAAATAATTATAATTATAATAAAGGCCGGGAGTGCTATAATTACTTAATTAACATTATAATTTTACTTTAATTTAACGAAATAATAGTTTATATTTTATATTAATTATTATTATAACAATATTTAAGTTTAGCTAGCTATATAATAAGTTAAATAACTTTAGTAAGGTTATATATAAAAGTAAATATATTTAATAATATAATTATTTAATTATTTTTTTATTGATTTATCCATGTTTTAATAATATATACTTAGCGCAATATTCTTTTTATATTACCTAGTCTTTATTTTCTTTATATATATTATTATTATTATTATCGTTTTTATAATTAATATTGTTATTATTCTTATTATAATATATTTTTATTAGTTAATTATAAGCGAAAACTATTATTTTTATATTAAAACCGCGTATAAACTAAATTAAAAAACTCTTTTATAATAAAAACAACTAAAAATATTTAAGTTAATAATTTAGCGCTCTCACACTTATATTGTTTATTAAATATAAGCGTATAAAATCTATTACTTTTTTTTTTACCTTAACTTTAATAATCTTAAAACCGTTTATCGTAAATTAAATAATAAACACTATAAGGTTATTAACTATTAAATACTTTAATTAAAGTAAGTAAATAATATAATTATTAAAAAACCATAATATTAAAGCGCTAATAATAGTATTTCGACTAACTCAAGGTTTAAAATAATTATATAATATAATTTTAAATTTTCTTAATTAAGCTTTTCCTTTATTTAATAAGCTTAAGTATAAAAAATAAAATACTTAAAGTTAATATTTAACTAGTTTTATTAAACTAGTTATTTTTATAAAGCAATATAAAATTAGTTTTTAATGTTATAAAAAACTTTAAACCTTAGAAAAAACCGGTTTAAAAAGCTTTTAAACGTTAAAATCCACCTTTAATAATAATTAATTGATAACCGAGTAAATTCTTTTAAAATAATTTAATATTCAAGTGTTATAAACATTTTTAATAAAATAATATACCGCCCACTTTTTTTTATTATTTAGTTTTATAAAGTTAAATATATAAATTAAATAATAATAATATTTAGTTTTTTTTTTATTGATTATAAAGTAATAGCTATAAATTTAAACCATTTAATAGTTATATAAAATAAAAAAAAAAAAGATTTATTAATTAACTTTATTTTTACGCTTAATAAAATAAAAAAGCTTAATAATAGCTCGAGCTACTATAATTATATTATAAACGTTTTAATAATTTATAATATTTAATATTATATTTATCTTTTAAATTAAAAATAAAAAATATATATAATATATAATTATAAAAAACAATAAGTTTTTATTAAAAAACTCGTTAATAAATAACGATAATTTAATAAACTAGTTGTTTATAAATATATTTTGTTAAAACTTAATAAAATAATCTAGTTATAAATAAATCTCGGTTAAAAAAATTAAATTATTTTAGCTTATATTAACGTTTTTTATTAAAATAATAAAGTATTTATTTTTATTATAAAAAGTAAGCGTTTTTATTGAAAAAATAAAAAGCCAGGATATATTTTAAATAACCTTTTTTTTATTTTGGTTTTATAAGTTTTAATAAGCTTGCTTAAAAAAAAAAACATTAAAAATAAATTTTTCCGGGTTTAATTAAATATTATATAATAAATCTTGGTAATTTCGCTTGTTTTTATTTATAATACCTTGCTTTAATATTTTTATAAGTTTTCTCGGTTTAAAAAAAGGTTTTATAGCGCGGGTTTTAATATAATGCATTTTTTTTCTTGCGTGGCTTTTAATTATTTAACGTTATAAACATGTTAAAGTTTAATTATTTACGGCTAAAAATAAATAATAACCGCTTTTATATTAATAAGCGCTTTATATTAAGCTTAAAAAATTAACTTGGCTAACGTTTTTTTTTTTTTTAAAAATTAATTAAATTATTAAAGTTAATATTGTTTATAGTAATATTACCGGAAATATTTTTATTAATAAATAGTTTAAGCCGCGGTTTTTTTAAAAGTAATTTAAAACTAAAATTAAATATATTTTCGATAACTTATTTTTGATTTTTACCTTAAATTATCTTTAAATATTAATATTTACGCGTTAAAAAGTCTTGGTTTCTTTATTATTAATTATAGCTTATTAACGCTTTATAAAATATACTTTAGTCCTTTAAATTATACATGTTTTTAGCGGCTTTTTAAGCTTGGGTTAAAATTATAATAATAAAATATAAGCAGAAAAAAAAATAAATAAATATATATAATTATTATATATTAAGAACTAATTTTATGTAATAAAAAATAATTCACGGCGGCTAACCGCACTTTTATACACAAGTTATTTAAGAAAATAAATCGAAAAAAAAAATATTATTATATTAATTATAAAAATAACCTAGCTATTTAAAATATTTAATATATTTACTGATTAATAAAAGCTTATTTATTTATAACTTTATATAAGATTTATAGCGCTAAAATTTTTAATATATACATTAATACTATAATATAAAATAACACCTAGGATTTTTAAGATTTATATAATTAATTATAATTATAATAAAATAAACACTAAACTTTAATATTATTATAAATATAGTTATATAAATTAGTTTATATAATATAAATCAATATATTAATTTATTAAATATTAAAAAATTTATATAATTATTAGCTGCGAGCACACTTATTAATTCTTTGTTTTTTTTTTAATATATTTAACTAGACTTAATAAAGTAATAAAGCTGGCCGATAAAAAAATTAACCTTATTAATGTTTTTTAACTTGCAAGGCTTTAATATATTATTATAACGCTTTAAAAACTATTGAACAAATATTATATTAATATAATTAAAATATTATATAAAATATAACGGTATATTAATCAATAAAACAAAAAAAGCGTAAGGCGTAATAAACGTTTATTAAACTTTATATATTTATTTTAGTATATAAAAATAACTAGTTATATTAAGCTAAAAATATTATTATTTTAAGATAATAAATACTTGTTTTAAAGTAATATTATTTAATAATTTATTATATTTTCAGGCGATTTTATAAGCGTAGTATTTATTAACGCTATTAATAAAAAAATAATAGATAATATTATAAACCGGATAAATTATAACTTAAAAAGAATTGTTTTATATAGCTTAAATAAAAAAGTTTATTAATTTTTATATTATATTTTCCTTAAGTTCTTAGTTTTACCTAGTTTTTTAATTAAAATCTTATTATTAAACTATTAACTAATATATTTTAAGCTATAATAAAAGTGATATATTTTCAATAAAAATCCTCTAGAGAAAAACCTTTTAAATTATTAGCTCTTTTTATTTTTTATAGAAAATATAATTATTTATAAATAAATTTCTTCTTTAAAAATAAAACATGTTGCCTAGTTTTTTTTTATTACCAAGACTTTTAATATAATAATAATTTTTTCGCGCTATAATTATTAGTTTTATTATAAGTTATAAGCAGTTTTTTTTATAAGCTCGAAAATAAAAATAAAAAATTTATAGTATTAATCTAAGATATTAATCTTAAATTATAATAAATAAATATCCCTTGCTTACGCTATTAACCGTTTTATATTAGCAATTATAAAATATATTTTTAAATAAGTTTAAGTTATTTTAAATTAATAATTTACCCACAACTTTATTTTTTTACCTTTATAAATAAAAAAAACTAAATATTATTAATAACTTTATATAATAACGCTCGAGATAAACTTAAAACTTAATAAAATTAAAAATATTTTAACCTTTAATTTATTTTATTTTTTTTATGTTTATAATATTTTTACCTTGCTTTTAATTTATTATTATTTAATTTTTATAATAATAACCCATTAAAGAAATAAACATTATAAAATATATTAAATATTAATTTATAATTATTATATTTTAATATACACCGGGCTTTTAAGTTTTAATGTTTAATAAAAAAAAATATAAACTAATAAAAGTAAAGTCGGTATAATTAACTATTATAATTAATATAATATAACTAAAATTAAATAATTTTATATTTAAGTTTATACATTAATTAATTAATATATATATATATATATTAATTAATTTATTTAATAATTAAACAAGTTTAAATATATAATATAAGCGGGTATTAATATTATAATTAATAAAGTAAATAAATTATATATAAAATTTTTATCGATATTTTTTATATATAAAAAATAAAATAATATATATTAACTTATAATATTAAAGTTATTATATTATTTATTAAAACCTTTAAAAATATTATTAAATAAATAAAAATAAGCTTAGTTATTTTAGCTAGTTTTTTCGTGGTTATATTATTAATATTTATTTATTTTTTTATATATTATTTTTATTTTATTAAAAGTAAAGATTTAACTAAATAGTTTATCGGCTTTTTTAAAAAATTTAAATAAAAGTTTTTATAAATAATATATAAGGTTATAAGCTTTAACGTTTTTTATAATTATAAACTTTAAAACATATAATAAAATTTTAAGTTTATATTTAATCGCTTTTATAATAATAATTAACTAATAAGCGGCGGCAAATAATATATTAATATTAAAAGTATTAATTTTAACGCGGGGTTTATAAAATCGAAGATTTATTATTTATTGCTTAAAAAAAAAAGCTTTAAATAAAATAAAGCTTTTAATATCAAAAAGAAAAATAAAACCGCTTATATTAAAGCAAGGTATTATATTAAGGTTTTTAATATTATTAACGTTATTAAAGTGTTTTTTTAGTATTAATATTATTTATTTTTTAAACTTTTTTAAAGAAAAACTAGTATATATTAAAAAACTATAAATCTATAAAATAATAAAGTCTTAATTATTTATAGCTTTAAATATTTAAATATTTATAATAATAATATATAATAAAGGTGATAATAAATATTAAAACTAAAGAAAAAATAACGTTAAAAAAGTTAACCTAGTAATTTATTTAAAGAAAAAAGTATAAACGGAGTATTTATATATTTTTTATAATAAGTAAATATTTATTAATTATTTTTAACATTTTTATAATAATATTAATTTTAGTTTTTAACTTAATATATAAAGATTTACGCACTTATAAATAAAGTTATTTTTATTATTTATAATATTAATTAAACGTTAAAAAAATAAGCTTAAGGCCGATAAAAATAATATTTATATAAACTATTTAAACTTTTAAGAAATTATTTTTATAATTATTTTTTATATAAAAGTTATAATAAGCTTGTTTATATAAATATTAATAGTTTATTTCTTGTATTTTAATAGTTATTTATTTTTAAGTTATTTATTTCCGGCGTTATTAAATAATTATTTATTTTATATATATTTTATAATATATTTTTACATGATTTTAAATATATTTATAACTTTTTAATTATATATTATAAATTTTATAATAAAGTACTATGTTTTTTTTTAGTTTAGCTAGGTATATATTTTTAAAATGTTTAGCCGCGTTAATTAAACAGCTAAAATCTCGATAATATCGATTAATATTTAAATTGTCTAGCTTAAGCTTAAAGGCTTTATTAATATAAAAAAAGTATTTACTTAATTTTTGGCCGATTTTATTAATAATAACCGATTTTTTTAATTTATCGAGTTATTTTTAATATAATATACCTAGGTTATATAACTTAAAAAAAAGTGGTGGTAGTTTATAAAAAGCAAGCTTTATAATATAAGGCTTATAAATATAATAATATATTTTTATTACTTGAATTACTGCGGCCTGCTTTTATTATTATATTTTTAAGTTTATAATAAATAACGCTTTAAAGGCTTTAATTAATTGTTTATAAATAATAAATATAAGTTAAACTAATATATTAAGTAAAAAAAACAAGGCTTGCCTTTAAAGTTATATAATAATATTTTATATAACTTAATTTTTAGTTTATGTTTTTTTATTCTTTATTTTATAAAACTAACGTAGTTATATTTAAATATAATAAAAGTTTTTAATTAAAGCGTACCGAGCTTACGCCTTAACTTTTATATTTTTTAACTGGTTTTTTAATTTAATAATTGTCGGGTTATGTTTAATGTTATAAATTTACTGCGCAAAAAGTTTTATGTTTTATTAGTTACTTTAAGAATGGTTATAGCTTATAACCTGATTTAATAAATTTTATTAAAGTATTAAACCTGCGTATATTATTTAAGCATTTATATATACTTAGCGGCTAAGGTAGTGCTCTCGGAAAATTGTCGAGTTTTAATAATTTAAAACTAGGTTTTATAAAAAATTACTAATATTAACTACTGCGGTTAATATAAAAACGCGAAATAAAAAAATAAAAAAAAGCTTATATTTATTGTTTTAATCTAAGGTATTATCAGCGCTATATTAAATATTATAATTAATTATATTATATTTATATTTAATAAGTTTTTCGATAATAATAAATCTTGTAATTATTGTTTTAACGTTAATAAGGCTTGTTTTTATAATATAATAACCTTTAATTTTAGCCCGACATAGTTGCCGAAAAACAAGTATATTATTAAACTCTGCTTTTAAAAGTAATAATAATTTATTTTTATTATCGTAAATATTAAGCCCGGCGAAAAAATATAAATTATTGTTTAATTTTTTATTTATAAATATATAATAATAATAAAATATTTTAAGTAAAATAATATAAAAACAAAAAAATAAGTTAAAGTCGTATATAATCTTTAAAATAAAAAAAGTTTTTTTATTTAAGTTTTAATTAATTTATAAGCTAAAATTAAAGCGGCTATTATATATAAAACTAAACTTATATATTTTTATTATTAAAATATATTTTAATATATTTAAAGATAAACCGGATTAATAGTTAATATAGTTTATTATTAAGGTCGCATGTTAAAAATACTTAAATATTATTAAACTAGAGTTAATAAATTAAGTTAAAATAAAAGCCGGCGAGAGCTATTAATAAAAAAAATAAAATATTAAAAATATAAAATTCTTTTATATAAAATAATATATTTATAATATATAAAACCGTGTTAAAAATTGTTTTTAAGTCGTTAAAAAATTATATATATATTAAAAAACTATTATATATTAAAAATAAATAAAGCCTTAAATTAATTATAAAACGATTTATTTTTTTATTATTATTTAATTTATATTTTTTACTTATTTAATAAATAGTTTAACATGTTAATATATTTTATAAGTTAAAGGTTTTAATGTAAGCTTAATTATATTTTATATTTTTAAATAATCGATTATATAGTTTAGCTTGCTTTTTTAACGGTTATAAAAAAATATATAGAAATTATTCTAGAAAATTTTTAAAAACGTTTTTTTTTTAATTTTATAAATAATCCTTTTATTTTTTTTAGTCCTTTAATTTAAATATTATTTATAAAAATTAATTATTATAATAATATTAATATTATTAAATATATTTTTTTAATTTTTATTAATAATTTTATAAAACTTATATATATTAATTTTATAGAAATTAAAGGCTAGGTAATATTATTAACTTTTTTTATTATCGCTTTTTTATATTAATAACTTTTATTTTTTTAAAGTAATATTTATAAGCAAATATATTTTTATCGGTTTTTTATTACCGCGACTTTTAATATTTTAATAAGTATAAATTGTTTTAAAATAACGTTTAATTAAGATCTTTATTATTAAAATCAAAATTAAAAAGGTTAATATTTTCGGTTTATATTATAGCACTTATAATAGCGCGCTTTACGCCTCGTTAAAAAAAAGTTGTAAAAATAGCGCGTGTTATATTAATATAAAATATAATAGCTATAAATTATAAAATATTTAAAAAACTAACTTTTTTAGCAAGGTTGTTTTTATTACCGCTATTTAAAAATAAATTACTTTTATAAGATAAATCGCTACTAAAAAATAATGTCGAGTTTTTATACTTTAAACCCGAATTAAATAATTAAAAATCTAAATTTAAATCTTGATTATAACTTAAACGGTTACTTAAATAAATCCGGGGCGGCATTTTAAATAAAGCCTTAAAGGAATAAACTTAAAAAAATATAAATAATAAGCTAAGAAAAAAAAAAATAATGAGGTTTAAACGTTGTTATATATAATAAATAGTTAAAGTCGAGGAGTTTATTATTTATATATAAAAATGCGTACTTAACTATAATTAAAACTATTTTTTTTAAATTAACTTAAATATAATAATTAAATAAAACTTATTAAAAACAATTATTATATAAGCTTAACGCTTATTTAGCCTTAGTTTATAAATAAAAATTAATAGAAATATTTTATAAATAATAAATGTTTAAAATATTATAAACAAGAACTAGTTAAAGTATTAATAAACTAGAATTGGTTAAAATATTCTATGAATAAAAACTTGCTAAAATAATCTATAACTAAAAACTTGCGTATATACCAACTTTAATTAATAAAAAAAAACTAGTAAAGGTAATTATTTATTTTAAACTATATAACTTTTTATAAACTATTTTAGGTTTTAATTATTATAGGTTTAATTTTTATAATATATTTATTATATTAGCTATTATTTTTTAAGCGGTAAGCCAATATTTCTTTTATAAAAAACTTTTAATTATATTATTATACGAAAATTTTTTCATAAATATATATTTTTTATATATTATATTATTTTTAGTTTATAATAATTTATTTTTTTTAAAGACTTAATATTAAAATATTATATAAAAGTTAATAAGGTTAACTTTATTTAATAAAAATAAATAATAATAAACAATATTTAAAAAATTATATATTATATATATCCGGTTACTTTATAAATTCACCGACCTTGAGTAAGTATTAATATTTTTAAATGTTACCGCTATTATTTATTTTATTATAATAAGTACTCGAAAGCTTATAATATTTAGACAAGGGTTATTTAATATATTATTAAAAGCTAGCACTATTAAATATTTTCCTTTATTAAAGTAAACAATATTATACTAAAATAAGCGTAGTTTTTAGTTTTTTTCCTAGGAGGTATATAAAATCCTTTATTTTATTTAAAACTACCCGGGTAAATATAATATAAATTAAATTGTTTACGACCCTTATATAAACTGTCCTTAAGTATAATATTTTATATTTTTTACCTTCGCTAAAATACCTAGCCTTTTATAAATAAAAGTCGCTTAATTATAATTCATTTTCCTTAAAATAATTCATTATATTCTTTTATTTTTTCCGAGATAATTGTTTTTTTATAGGTTTATTTTCTAAGTATATAATTTATTATATTTTTTTACCTTCGCTAAAACAGCTAACTTTCCAGGAATATAAATTGTTATATTTTAATTTATTATTATAAAACATAGATCGTTATATTTCGATTTATTAACTATAAACATAAATCACTTTTATTTTTTAAGCGTATATATTATTTTAAAACATAATTTATCACGTTTTTATACTTTATTAAAATAGTTAACCTTTTATAAATATAGCTTTAATTTATTTTTTAAATGTGATTTATCATTATTTTTTTTTATTTTTATTAAAATAGTTAACTTTTTATAACCGTAAATTATTTTACTTTAATTATTTTTTAAGTTAACTTTAAATCATTTTTTAAATTATTTTTTAAATTATTTAAATTATTTTCTAAGTTTTAGTTTAATTCATTTTTTTAGTTTTTCTTTAAATCTCCCCTTAAATTTTTCTTTAAATTTTTCCTTAAATTTTTTCTTTAAATCTCTTCTTAAGTTTTTCTTTAGATTTTTCCTTAAATATTTTTAAATTATTGTTTAAATCTCCTTTTAAATATCTCTTAAAATTATTTTTTAATCCTTTAAGTTAACTTTGATTTATATTTTAAAGCTTTTTAATCTATTTTTTACTTTTTAAGTTTTTTTCTTGGTTATTTTTTAAGGCTTTCTTTATTCACGATTTAAATCTTAAACAAGAACTTATTTTTTTAGGTTTTTTTAGTTCACCTTTTAAGGCTTTTTTAGCTTACTCTTAGTGTTTTATTTTTTTTAAATTATTTCTTTAAAACTAAAATTCCCTTAACTAAATAATTTATTTTAGCTTTTTATAACTTTATTATATAAGTCTAAGATTTTTTATAACCTTGTTTTATTAAACCAAGTTATATTAAAACTAAACTAACGTTTATTTTATATTAAAATATAGCTATAAATTTTATTTAGCAGTATATATAAAATGTTATTAATTTCTCCGAGTTTATTTTTATAAAGGAAAAAATCGCGTTGCGATAAAAAAAAAAGCAGTAAAAAAAAGCTAATAACGCGCGTAAAACATATATTATTTTTTTTTAAAAAAACGCATGCTTATTATAAATCTACGGGTTAATATATTTATTTATTAACCTAAGATCTTATGATTAAAAAATATATATTATATACCTTGTTTAGTAAGCGTAAATGGCCGCCATGTTACCAGAAAATTATATATTATTTTTTTTTCCATGTTTACAACTATTTATTAACCTAGGCCGTATAATAAATCAAGAGCTTCCTTTATATAATTAAATATACGACCGCAAAATTTAATAGTCTCCCTTAAAATAAATAAGGCATTAAAAAGTATTTTAAAAAGCGAAGCATATAAAATATATATTAAAAAATAAAATAAAAACTAAAAAAGCAAAAAACACGCGATGTTAAAGCCGCTTTATAAGTAGCTTGAAATACGGCTTATTAAACAAGTAAAAGCGTATAAAATATCGCTTAATAAATAACTTAACAGGTAGCCTTAGCCACTTAAAAAATAGTTTAAGCTATTAAATAAGCTTTATAGCTTTTTACGCAAGGGATTTAACTTTAATAATTTATTACTAATAATATTTTTTAATAAAATAAAAAATATTATAACGCTTTAGTTTTTATTAAAACTTGCGCTTTTTTTTTATTTTTTTTTTATAAGTTTACCTTTTGTTTTTTTAAGTAATTTATTAAATATAGTGGTTTAAAGCATGAATATAAATATTTATATAGCTTAAAAATTTATAACTTAATATTAAATAACTAAATGTAATATAATTAATATTAATATTTTATATTTTATAATTTATACTTTAAAGTTCTTTTTATTGCTTTATAATAAACGTTAAGTATGTTAATATTATAATAATTATATATTCGCTTTAATTAAACGTGTTATTATTATACCTTAAAAAACTTTAAAATATCTTTAAAATTAAAACCAACACTTAAATTATAGTTTTTAACTTTAATTATATTAATGCTATAATATTATATTATATATTAAAGGCCTAGATTATTTATTAAAAACGTTTATAAATAATATTAAAATAATATATACTTATATATTTTTAAAGGAAATATATAATAAAAACCTTATTAATTAATAACTCGGCTATTAAAAAAGTGTTTAAAAGATTTATATATAAACTACGACTATAATTTTATTATTTAATACGCTTAGGTTTATTTATTATTATTTTTTTAGCTAGGTGAAAATATATTAAAACCTCGAGCTAAAAGTAAAAAAAAAACTTTTTATAATCTCCCATTATTATTTTCGGTTTTTTTATACTTTTTATTGTTTTTTTATAAACAAGTTTAATAGTTAATTAAATTTCTCACTTAGTTTTTTAACGCGATTATTTTTTTTAAGAGGTATTATAAATAGTTTTATATTATTTACTTAAATATAAAATATTAAATTAAGCAGTAAATAAATAAGTTATAAAAACTTAAAATTAGTTATTAAAGCTGCCCACTTAAAGATAATACTTTTATTAAACAATTAAAAATTAATATATTTATTTATTAAACTTATCTTTAATTATTAATAAAATATAGTTCGCGTTATAATAATAAGTTTTTTAAAACATGTTTATATTTTAACTTAAATATAAATAATTAATAATCGACTTATATTAAAGCTTAATATTTATATAATATTAATAATATTAATAAAATCTACAGGTATTATAATAATATATTTTATAATATTCTCCCGGATATTGTTTTTTTTATAGCTTAAAAATTAATAATATATTAGTACGGCCGCGTTGCCGACCTTAGTACTTAATATAATTTTAATTAAATTAATATTATCCACTTTAATAAAAACTTTAAAGCCGAGAATAATAAGTTTTTTTAATACCTTGCTTTAACGTTAAATAAAAAAATACCTTAAAATTAAATCTTTAAATAATATAAATCTAATATATATAAGTTTAGTTTATTTACTGGTATTTTAATAATAAATATTTTTTGCCTCCTTGTCTTTATTATTTATCTTGTTATTCTTTATTAGCTTTATTAAAATATTTTTTATATTAATATTATTTATATTAATATTTTTATTTTTATTTAAGTTATATAAAATAATATTATTTTCTATTTTAAAGAGTATATATTATTATTTAAGTATATTAAATAACTCTAGCTTTTAAATTAAAGAATTTATAAATAACTAGGCCTAGGCTATAAATTAATTATATAACCTTTTTTAATATATTTTAATAAAATACTCTTATAATTATAAGACTTTTTTTTATGCTCTCGCTATATTAAATATTATAGTTTTAAAATTTATTACGATTTATTATTATATATATTAAAATAAAAAAAGCTTTTATTATAAAACTTTATAAATAATAATAAACCGTTAATAATTATAGTTTTTTTTTTTAATTTACTTATTAAACTTATTAATAATATTTAATAATAAAAAGTTAATATTATTTTTAATATCTTAAAAAAAAACCTTAATATAAAGAAATATTTTATTATATAACTTTTATATTTATTTATTTAATAATAAATAATACTTTTTATTGTTTTTTTTATAGTTATTTTTATTGTTTTCTTTTATAATATTATTATTATTATTTTTATTAAATATATTATAAGTAAAATATTTATTAAATATTTTTATTTTAAATAATGAGGGATTAATCTTAATAAAATTATTATAAATCTACCGCTTTTTAAGGTTTATTAAAATATTTTTTGCTGCGTTAATAGTTAAACTTTAGTTTTAAATCATTTATACTTAATATAATTTAATTTTTTTATATACTTTAAATACACTTTTAAACAACTTTATCTTTATTTTTATTAAAGTAAAAACTGCCGATAATTTTTTTTTAAATAGTATAAACATTTTTTTTTATAATATTTACTTTTATATTAAATAACTTATAAAATATAGCTTTTTATTTAAGTAGTTTTAATATATAATTTACTTTTTTATATTATATTTAAAGGTTTATATTAGCGGCTTTTTTAGTTTTTTTGCTATTATTTATATTTAAAATAATAAATAGCTACTTTAATTAAACTAGGTTATTTAACTATATAATTACCGATATTATTAAAATAATAAAACTTTTAATATATGAAAATTAAGCGCTTTTACTATGTTTTTTTTTTTTTTTTTTCTTTTAGTTATTATATAATTAAATAACTTTTATATCTTAAATATAAAATATATTATAGCTAATAATAAACATTATTTAATAATTAAAATATAATTAATTTAATATATAATGGCTAATAATAAACATTGTTTAATAATTAAAATATAATTAACTTAATATATAATAGTTAATAATAAACATTATTTAATCTCCTTTTTATTTAAAAAGTAATTATAATAAGCCGATTAATAATAATAGTTAAGTAGTTATAGTTTTAAAAAATTAAGCGGTATATTTAAATCAATATAAATAAACGGTATATAATATATTTAAAATATATATTATACTTAAAAAATTATTTAATAATATATTAATACGGCCGGGTATATTATATAAACATGCGATAATAAATATAAAGATTTAAATAATAATATTTTTTATAACAACATTAATAATTATAATAATAATTAAAATATTTTAACTATAATTTTTTTTTAATAAAAAACCACTTAAAAAATAGTTAAAATATAAGGCTTAGCTATATTAAGCACACTAAATAATATATATTATTTTAAATTTTATAACGCTTAAGTTAATAAATTAAAATAAATAAGCTTTAAAAATTAAAGCTTGTTTTATAAGATTATATAAAAGCGTTATATATTAAAATATATCAATAAATTATATTATAATTAAATTATAATTTAATTAATTAATATTTATTATATTTAAATATTAATAAAGTTTTACCGCATTAATAAATAAACTAAAGCTTTTTTATTTATATTAATTAAAAAACCTTAAATAATATAAATATATATATTTTAGTTTATATAGTTTATATAAATAAACCGATTAAACCTTACTTTATTAACGCGGTAAGATTTTTATTAATATAATAAATACCTCGGTAATTAAATTATAAGCGAAACTTTATTATAATTTATTAATTTATTTTATTATTAAAATAAACTTATTAAACCAGCGCTTAAGCTTAAAGTTAACCTTTAAAAAATAATTAATACTTATATTTCTTAAAACCTTTAAGCCTTAAAATATTATATTTAAAAATATATATAAAAAATCTAGTAATTACGTAAAAAAAATATTATATTTATTAATTCGTGAAGTTATATACATGTTTTTATTTTCATTTTTAGTAGTTAAATTCCTTAAGCTTTTTTTATATTAACTAATCCCTTTAACTTTTTTTTTAATTAATTAAATAAATAATATAGTTATAGCTTATTTATATTATTTTAATATTTATATATTTACTTAAATAATTTTATAAACAAGCTTTAATATTTAAAGTTTTTTATTAAATGATTTATTAATTAATAACTTTAACTTTTTTAATAAATTAATAAACAAGGTTATTAATGACTTTATTAATATAATATTTATAATATTAAATAAATTAACTTACTCGATAAATTATTAAAGTTTTTTAAAGTTTTAAAAAAATTAAGGATTATTTTATTTAAAAATATTATTAAAGCTATTAAATATATACTTAGTTTTAAAGCCTTATTATTATTTTAGTGCTAAGCTATTATTTTAAATTTACTTAAAAGTATTAATATTATTATAAATCTATTAAAATATAAACAAAAAAATTTACTTAGCTTTAAAGCGCGTTTTTAATATACCGAGGCGCGTTTTTAATAAATTAAAAAATATTTCAATTAAACTAAAGCGAAAATTTATAAAGCCAAGGGCTATTTTAATTAAGTTAAGGTAAAAGTTTATAAAGTTAAAGTAAAAGTTTATAAAGCCGAGGTAAAAGTTTATAAAGTTAAAGCGGGAGTTTATAAAGCTAAAAAATGTTTTAATTAAACTAAGGCAAGCGTTTAAGCCGTCGATAAAAATATTTAGCTTATTAATAAAAGCGCTTAAACTATTAAAACCGGTATTAATATAAATATTTTAATTATCGATATAAATACTTAAATTATTAAAATAAATGTTTAAACTATTAAAATAAATGCTTAAACCATTAAAACTAGTGTTTAAGTTATTAAATAAAACGTTTATAACGTTTAAGCAGGTGTTAAAACAAGTATTTATTTATTTTTCCAACTTATTTACTGCTTTAAAAAAAATATTTTTAAATATAATAAACAATATATGCTTAAAATAATTAGTTCTAGAAAAAACATCGCTTTTTAATAATAATTAACTCATTATATTTAAGGC
This sequence comes from Xylaria sp. FL0043, assembly GCA_022578865.1. Lineage (NCBI taxonomy): Eukaryota > Fungi > Ascomycota > Sordariomycetes > Xylariales > Xylariaceae > Xylaria > Xylaria sp. FL0043. The sequence continues at coordinate 41,127 of MU397359.1, read as the reverse complement.
TATTTTATATTAAGTAAATTAAGTATTAAAAGATAAAAAAAACGTTAAGTAAATATAAAGATAAAATTAAAGCTAATAAAAAAAAACTAAGGTTATAAGAAAAAACCGAGAGTAAAATAATAAAAATAAAAGCTAATAAATATTATAAGTTTTATTATTATTTAAAAAATTGCTGTAAAAATAATAAAAGCTTAAGTGTTAAACGAAAGGTTATACGTTAATAAAAAGTTATTTATATAAGACTTTATAAACTTTATAACCCTTTATATAAATATAAAGCCGAATTATAAAATATTTTAAATAAAACTATTTAAAGACTAAAATATATAGGTTAAACTTTTTTATAAAAAAAGTTTAAGTTTATAAAACTTTTATATATAAAAGCTAGTTAACCTTTTAAAGAGCTAAAAAAGTTTTTTAAATAATTAAATGTTTATATGTTTATAAAATATAATTTTTATATAAAGTTACCCTTTAAACCTTATATTTAAGCCTTATAACTTATTATAATAAATAGCCAACTTTTTTAAAATATATAATATAAATTATTTTTTAATAAATATAATATAATAATAAATAAATTAATAAGTAGTAAAGTATTTTTATTATAAAATATTCACCGGTGCGTTTATTAATAAAGCGGCGCTTATATATATATTTTATTTTGCTTAAATATTTACTTTATTTATTTTTAAATAAAATATAATTATATAAATATAATAAGTTATTAATTATTTAAATAATTATTTTTATTTTACTTGTTTTTCGTTAAACTATTTATATATAAATAAGTAAAAATCGAACTCCACTTTATTTATATATAAAAAGCTTTTTAAGTCGAGGAAAAATATATAATATATTTTTAAATCTATTAATATTTTCGTCGTAGCATTATTTTATATTTTATATATATAATATATACTCGATAAATAAATATTATTACTAAAGCCCTTAATATTATTATATATATATTATATATAATAAGAATATATTTTTTGCGTTATAATTTAATATTATATATTATTATAATATATTAATAGTTTAATATAATTTTATTACGCCCGGTAAAATGTTTTATATTTTATCGCAGCGCATTTTTATAATTATTTAAAGTAGGTTTTAAACATTTATATTAAATTAATCGTAAAAAAATTCTTATTTATAAGTATAGGTTAATAAAATGATAATTTTATAGCGCGACACTAAATACTAAATAAAAAAAAGTATTATTAATTATAAAGTTAATATAAAAATTTAAATAAAAAATAAAATATTAATTAATTTTAAGATATTTTTATTACTTAATAATTTTTGCTTAAAAAATAAATAAAAGATATTTTTTTATTAAAATTCTTTTATTAATATAAGTTTTAATGCTGCGCTATATAATTATTATTTTATTAATTTATATATAAAATTATATTAGCTTTTATATTATAAGCCCGCTTTAAATATTAAACTATATTTTATTAAGTTTATATATTCTCGCGTTATTATTAATTTTTTTAAATATAATAAAAATAACTATAATTATATTAATAATTATAAAATTATATAATAAGGTTTTTATTTAATAAAATTAATAATATTTAATTATTTTTAATATTAAGCTTTTATATTTTAGTTAAAACTTATTTATATAAGTTAATTATTAATAGTTTATTAAAAGTTTAACTATATAATATAAAACTTTAACCGTTTTTTCGGTAATTTTTTATGTTTTTTAAATATATTATATATTGTATATAATTAATTATATTATATTTAATTAACTAGTTTTATTAATTTTATTAGTTTTTAATTAATTAAAAACTAAGCTTATATAGCGGTTTTAATAATACTCTCGGTTATATTTAAATAAAATAAAGTTTTATAATTAATTTTAAACATTATATAATTAAGTTTATATATTATATATAAATATATTATAGTTAATTTTAGATATTTATAACTAGTTTAAGTTAATTACTTAAAAAATAATTAATATATAAACTATATATAAGCTTTTTAACGTTAAGTATAGTAAATATATATATAAAAAACTAAGTAAATACTATTTATATCTTAGCAAGGCCGCGCGTAAAGCGCTATATACCTAGGTAATAAAATAAATAAACGTTAATTTAAAAACATTATTCACCCACCTTTGTTTTTTTTTCTTTTTTATTATTACCTTTTTTATCGCTTTTATTTTTTTGATTTTTATTATTTTTTTTTTTTATTATTTTTTATTTTTTTTTCCCCGTGATTTTCTTTAGTTAACGCTATAATAAAGTAATTATAGTTTAAACAAGTTAATTTTCCCTTGGTTATTAAAAAAGTTATAGTTATTAGTTATAATTTTATTAATGCAGGCGTAAAAATTAAATTATTTAAAAATAACTTATTTTTAATTAACGTTTAAGTTATTTTTAATAGCTTAAACGCTTTAATATAAAATATTAAATAAATAAACAAGGTTAAAATTAATTTATAATAATTAAAAATTAATATTTATTAAATCGCGATTAATATTTAAAAAATAAAGTTAAATACTTATAAATTAAAAATAGAAATAAAAATTATTAAATTAAATATTTATAAATTAAAAACTAGTATAATAAAACTTAAAACTTATATAAAAAAATTTAAAAAATATATAAAAAGTTTTAAAAAATATATAAAAAAACTTAAAACACGCGTAAATATTAAATAAGTTTTTTATTTATATAATAAAAAATAAATAGTAATTAAACTAACCTTGTTTTAAAAAAATAAAATTAATAAAAATTGCTTATAAAATAGCTTGTTATTAAACTTAGCGTATTTAATTTAATTATTTTATTCTTGTTTTATAATTAAAGTTTTTTTAGATTTTTTAAAAAAATAAAGAAATTTTAACCGATTAAATAATAAAATATAAGATTTATTTAAAATTATTTTAGTTTAATTAATAATAATAAAAAAAAAGGTTGTAAAGTTTTTAAAATTATTAAAATTTTTAAATAATATATTATTAAATAAAAAACTTCGTTTTTTAAAAATAACTTTAAGAATTATTATATAATCGGTATTTTAATATAGTGAACGTTAATATTTATAATATAAAATATTAATATTATTAATTTTAAATAAAAAAAAAATATAAAAAACTTTAATATTATAAGTTTATTATATTATTTAATATAAATAATTATAAATGTGTTTTAAGCATGCGCTCTTTTTAATATATTATAAGGTTTTATTATTAGCTTAATAATTTTTTACTTGTTTATGTTTACGCCTTTTTTTTATTTTTTATAATATTACTTCGGTTTTTTTTATTAAGTCGTTTTATTTAAAAACATTTACAAGCTAACTTTAGTGAAATAAAGTCGGTTATAATTTTTTAAATAAATTATTTATTTTATTAATAATAATGTTTATTTACGAGTTAAGCGTTATAAATTATATATTATATAAAACGGTATGTTTATTTAAATATAATCGAGATAATATTTAAATACAGCTTTTTAGCCGCCATGTTTTAAATATAATATATTTTTTAGTGATGTTAATAAGCCTTAAAATCAATAATTATAAACACTGCCGCTTTCTAGCTATTAAACCTAGTCGGGGCGTTATATAATATAAAAACGTAGACATAATATATATAAAAACAAAAAAAAAAAGTCGTGCATTAAAAAATATATATAGGTGCTTTATTAAAAAGATATTATTTCTCGGGGTTTAAGTGTTTTATAATTAAAACCTACGCGAACCTTTTTTTATAGGCTTATTTTTTCGAAATAAATCTTAATAATACTATAAAAATAATAATAGTGCTGAAAAATAATATAGTAAGCTTAAATGCGGGGGCTTATAAATAAACCTAAGCATTATTACTTTTTTTTACCGGAGAAAATATAATAAATCGCTTTATATAAGTTTAAAAAACCAAAAATAATTAAAAACCTTTTTAGCTTTATCAACGGTTTTATATTAATATTAATTTATTATTAAAAGCTTATTATTAAAAGCAGCGTTAAATAAAAATACTTTCGAGAATAAAAGAAAAAATAAAAGCAAGCTAATATTTTTTATTAAAAGTGGTATAAATATAAACCTTAAATTAAAAAACGTTTTATTCGGCAGTAAATATCAAGGATCGCGATAATAAATAAAGCTAGAAAAATATTATATATATTTTATTAAACATTAATTAATAATATAAGCCGAAAATAAAAAAACTAATATAATAAAAGCTAATAAACCTTGAAAATAAATATTTAAGGGTAAATTAAAAAATAAAATAATTATACTTATAAAAAATTAAATAATACTTAATAACACTTTACTCCTTGGTATAAAACTAGTTAATATTATAGAAAACCATTTATTATTCACTTTTTTTTCTTGTTTTTTCATGTTATAGCTTTTATCCACTATTATTAATATTATAAAACTTAATAATTAAAAACTAATATAATTATATATATTAATTTCAAAGTTAACCACCTTGTTAATTATTAATATATTAATTTATAGCTTATTATAAATAATAAAAATAATCTTGCTTAAGTAAAAATAATAAAACGACGCCGACGTAGTTAAAACCTTTATAATCGTTGATTTATTTCAAGCTAACGCATGTTGCACCTATAAGCTATATTAGTATAAATTATTTTATTAGGTTATTATATTAACTTTACTATAAAAATAATTATATATATAACTAGTCTTAATAATTTATAGAATTTAGCCAATATATATAAAGTGTTAATATTATTTATTTATTTAATTTAAGTATTTTAAGCCATTATAATACTATATTTATATACTTAGCTATATATATATATATATAAATATTATTTATAATATATAATAAACTTTATTATTAACTAAGCGAGCCGGGTTTTTTTAATATAAATAAATATTTTTTTCTTAGCGTTTAATATTTTTAAATAACTTTATAAATATTAAGTATATAACCTTATAAAATAAAGTTTAAAAAAACTAACTTAATAACTATTAATATTAAACTTGTTTAATATATTTATAAACCTAGACTATTATAAAATAAAAAAAAGCGATAAAAATAAAATAAACTAAATAATAAAGGTTATATACCTTATAATATTGATTTAAACTATATTTCTATAATTATTTTATTAGTGTATTTAATTATAGCGCCACCTTAAGCAATACTTAAACAATATTTAAACAACCTTTTTTTTTTAAGCGCTTATTTTAACCCGAAACTTTATTATATAATTTATTAAGCGTTTTTTTAATAAATAAACGTAATCCTTAAATATTTTGCTTTTTTAAAATAATGTTTACTTTAAGTCAAAATATTTTAGCGCGGTAATAACTCAGGGTTTTATATAATTTTACTTAACAATAGCTTATAAAATATTTTATTTTTATAGAGCGAAACTTTTTTACTAAGCTTATTTTATATTTTATATTTTTAAAAATAACTAATATATTTTCGCTTATTTTTTAATTAAGTAGATTTATTAATAATAATAATAATAATAATAATAATATAATAATAAACATAATTATTTATTTTATTATATATAATTAAACCTAAATTATTTATAATTAAAAATAAAGTTATAGCTTCGCGTTATAAGCCGAAATAATATTAACGCCTTTAATAATATAATTTAAAGAATAAATTAATTATAAATAAGTTATTACGCTAAACTTATTTTTATGAATATTTAAAGTACTTAATATATATGTTTATTATATATATTTCTTGAAAATAATAAGCTTTATTTATTAAAAGTATAAGTAAATAAAAGTATTATCGTTTTATATTATATAATTTTAAATAAAGACTTTTAAAAGAAAATAATTATATATTAAGATATATAAACTAATTAATAATAGTTTATAAACTATAATATAATTTAGGTTTTAATTATAAGTTATATTTAAATATTATTTTAATATTAGCGGCGGTAATATTAATCTTAGACAAGGTTTTTTAGTTTTTTAACCAAGTTATTAACCGACTTTAAATCTTTATCGCCCGAGAGCTAAAAGTTTAATAACGGTTATTAAAAAAAATAAATTGCTTTATTATTAAATTAAACGTTTATTATATTATATATATTTATAGTTTTTTTTAATCTTCGACAAGTATTTATAATAATATAAAACTATATATAGTTTATATATATCTTAAACATTTTTTTATTTTTTATTATTAAAATATTAATTAAGTAATAATATATAATCACTTTTATATATTAATGGATTAATAATAAAATATATATAATTAATAAAATTACTTAATTAATAAAAAACTAGTGTTTTTTAATATACCCGGTAAAAATAAATAAATCTATAAGTTATAATATATAAACAATAATATTATAATATACTAAGGTAATTATAAAAAATAAACTTGGCGGGGTATTTTTTATTAAACGTATATATAAAAAATATATAGTTTTTTTTATTACTTAACCCTTTAGTTTAATAAAATATTTAATAATATAATATATAATAAAGAGGTGATTTAATAATAAAGGTTTAAATGTTTTTAATATATCGAAAACAACGTTTAAGTTTAAATTAATTAATAGTTTTTTAGGTTATTTAAATAAATAATTAATAAAAACCTAGTAAATAATATAAATAATATTAATATTTATAAAAATATTTACTTTAAAAAAAATAAAATAAAAAAATATAAAAGTATTACCTTTATAATAATAAATTATGTTTTAATAAACTTTATAATTTTTTTTTTAAAAATTATTTATTTAATATTTTTATTTTTAAGATTTATATTAAAGTTAAAAGAATTTATAAATAACTTATATATTTTACGTTATAAACGTTGATTTAACGTTTAAAATATAATTATTAATATAATTAAAATATTAAACTTATAAAACATGTAGGCGTTATATAATTGTTTAATATCGCGCGTAAAAATATAGCGCAAGTATTATAAGTCTTGCTTAGTTAAAACAAACATCAGCCGATATTCGAGATTATAAATCCAATACTTAAATAATTAATAATTATTTTTAAGGTATTTAACTTATATAACCCCGGGCTTTATAATAAAAATATATTAAAGTTAAAAATAAACAATTAAATACTCTAGTTAAAACATTTAAAGCTTGCGGTATAATAAGATTACGCGTTTATATTATATTAAAAATACTTAATATAAATATAAAAAAGTATAAGCGTTGCTTTTTAATCGACGCTTTATTTATAGTTATTACGGCTTAAATAAAGTATATTTAAAAATTTTATTATAAGCGACGCTTTTAAAAAAAAAGCTATTATTTTTATAGATATTTTTGGCTAAGTTATTATAAGCGTATTATTTTACCTGTGTTTAAACCGACAAAAAGCTTTTAATAAGATTAAAATAGTTTAAAAAGCCGGATATAGTTTAAAAAAATAATATTTAATATAATAAATAATAACCGGGTATATATTATAAAAAAAATAATAATATATAATATTTTTTTTATTTTATGATTTTTATTATAAGTGATTATTTTAGTTTATTTTTATAGTGTTTATTAATATAATATTTAATGATAATTTATATTTTATACGCCGTAATTTAATTTAATAAATCTTTATATAAAGCGAGACTTTATTTATTAATAATATATTATTTATATATTATATATTAAATAAATAATTTTTTTATTATAAAAAGTTAAATATAAATATATAATAGCTTAAAATATATTATTAATAAAGCGTTTAACTTTAATTAATAATGCTTAAAATGTTTTTTTAACTTGTTTATATAAAAACTAATTTTATTATTAACCTTGTTTTTTATTTATATTTTTACCTAGCTTTAAACGGTTTTAATACTTAAAAATAAACCTTTTATATTATTATAAATATTATTATATTAAAATAATAAAATAAGTATTAATAAAATTTTAATAGTATTTAGTAGTAAAATTAATTTTTTATGCTTAGTAAAACATTTATTTAATAAAAATAATAAAAGGTTTAAAATATTATAAGTCGAACGTTAAGGCTTGCGGCTATAAAATAACTTTAAAGAAAATTCTATATATTTAAAAATATATTTTAAGATTTTAATTATAAGTTTATTTAAATAAACACTTATTATATTTAAAGGTTAAAGCTATTATATTAATAATAAAATATTATTATTAAACTAGTATTAATAAACCTTGATTTAATATATTAATATTACGCTTAAAGCTTTTTTATTAAAAATAATTATTATTAGCGATCTAAGAAAATTCGAGAGTTATAATTATAAAAATAATAAATAAAATTAAAAAACTAAAATAAAAATAACCTTAAACTTATTTATTATATATAACACTTTAAACAAGACTTATAAGTTATTAAACTTTATAAACATGGTTTTTATTACTAGCGATATTAAATTATATTTATTAAATATTAATAAAAATCATTTTTTATTATTTTTTAAAATAAAAAACTATTTAAAACTATATTTAACTTAAGCGGTCTAGTATTATATCGATTTTAATATTTATTTTAGCTTTATATTAATAAAATACGAGCTGGTTATTTTTTAATTAATATAAATAAACTTATTTCGGCTCGACTTAATTAAAACATGCTTATTTTACTTTAATATTAATAGCTTAACTAAAATTTTATTTAGTTTATTAAATAAAAAAGATTTTTTATTATTAATATATTAAAAAATAATTAATTAAGTTAAGTTTTATAATAATAACGTTAAATTTTTTTTAGTGGTAATAAATATTAATATATAAAAACAATAATATACCGCTACACTTTAAACTTTTAAAGGCTTAAATTCATTTTTTTTAAGTGAGTTTAATAATGGTAATATATAATTACTCCTAATAATTATAAATATTTATATATAAATATAACAACTTATGGTTATTTTTTAAATTAATTTAAACTTTATTTTTTTTTTTTAAGCTAATATTAAGTTTTAAGCTTATTACCGTTAATAAAAAAAAATTATACTAGAAATAATATATTAAAAAAAAGCGAAGGCTTATAATTATTATTTTTTTAATTATAAACACTTAGTTTAAACTTATATGCTAAATAAAATAATCCCGGGAGTAATAGCCCATTTTTTTTTTTTTAATAAACTATAATAATATTATTTTTTAAAATATATTTTAATGGTTATAACCTAGCTTAAATGCTTATATAAACTTATTTAATAGCGGGGCAAGATATTACCTTACGATTATTTTAGCTTATAATATTAATAAAAAAAATAAAAAACTTTAAAGTGTTTATAATTAAACCTATAAAGGTTTTATTTTTAATATTAAATTTACTAGTTTAAAAACTATTAATAATCAATTTTTTAAATAAATTAAAGCTAAAAAAAGTTAAGGTTATTTTATATAATAATTTTTAAGGCTTTATATATTATTTATAGTTTAATTAATAATATAATTATAAGTTTATAAAATTAAAATAATTATATAATATAATTTAATTATATTTAATATTAAGAATTTATATTATATTTTAATAATATATAAAATATTATATAATTTTTTATTAGGTTTAAAAATAAAATTAAGTTATATAAGAAAAAAAGTATATATTTTTAAGTTTTTATAATAAATAAATAAAACGTTAAACTTATATAACTTATTAATAATTTATATTATGTTTAAATATTTAAAGAAAAACATAAATATTAATATATTTTATATTATTTTTAGTTTAAATAACTTATAAGTTAAGTTTTCGATTATTTAATTATATTTATTTAAGTATTTAAATATTTAGTTAAATAATAATTAATACTTATAAAGTTATATAATAATTTATTTTTTAAGAATAAATTATTATTAAAACTTTATTATATAAATAATTTTATATTATATATTAGTTATAACCTTAAAAATAATGTTTTTTTTATTAAAAAAGTTTTTTAATTAAAGAAAAATCGATAAATGTTTTAATTTATAAATATAATACTAAAATATTAAAAGATATAATAAAGCTAATAAAATTAAGCTTAAGTTAAAACTATTGTTTAAAATATTAATTTAATTAAAAAAAACCACGCTATAATTACCGAGCTTAAGGTTTATTATATTTAAAACTATTATTATTATTTAAAAAGCATTTTTATATAATTATATATATTATAAATAGTAAAAATAAATGTTGCTATTATTTTAATACTTTAAACAACTATAAACTTTATTTTTATCCTTGTTTAAATTATATTAAACCTTATTAATTATATTTTTATATAATAAATAAATCGCTTGTTTTTTTACTTTAATAAATAATTAAAAAAGTTATATTTTTTTTTATATAATCATTTATATACCGTGAATATTATATAACCCGAGTAATTTTTACTTTATTATATAAAATATATATTAACTATTTTAATTATTTTTTATAACTTTTTAAAGTGGTTTAAACTTTTTAATTATTATTTTATTTATTTTAATAATATCTTTTAAATAAAAATAAATTTTTTTAAAAATAATTAATTATTATATTTAGGCGTAATAAATCGAGCTTATTATTTTCTTAAATAAAATAGTTTTTATATTAATAAAATTATATTAAAATTGCCGACAAGAATTTTATAAAACTTATTATTGTTTAATAACTTTAAGCTAATATATTTAAAACTTATCGAACAAAAAATCATTAAAATTAGCAGCGGTATTTTTTTTTCTAGTTTATTTAAAAACATTAATTAAATTATTTAAATAATATACTTAGCTATAAAAATAAAAATAGTTATTAAATATAATAAACCTTATAATTAATGTTTTATTAATAAACAAGCTTAAGTTTTTATTAGTTTAGCTTTATATAATAAAACTTTTGTTTAAAATTTAATTAATAATGCTTTAATTAAGCTAGAGCTAAAAAAATACTAAACTAAACATAAAATATAAAAATATAATCCTAGGTTAATTTTTTAAATATCGAAAACAATGCAAAAAGTGTAAATATAAACAATATAATAATAATAAATAAAAAAACAATAATAATAAAGAATAAAAGTTATTATATTAAAAAAAAAATAATATTTTTGTTTTTTATAAGATTTATAATAATTAAGTGATTAGCTTTAAAGCGCGTTTATAAGCTTTTATAACATTAAAAAAATAATAAAAAAGCTTGTTTATATTTTTTTATTAACACCCGGGCGTAATTACGCGTTAAATTTACTTTAACATAAATAATTTATTAAATATAAAGTTATTAATTTAAATAAAATAATAATCGGGTTATTAATAAAAAATATTGATATAAAAACGGGTTAAAATTTTAGCCTTTAATTAAACTTTAATTTAGTTATTATTTTACAAGTTTTAAGTAAAATAAAAGTAAATATGCCAATATTTATTTAATTAAATATAAAAAAAAAGATAATATCTCCCGAAAAATAAAAAATTTATTAGTTTATTATTTTTAAAATTATTAAAGTTTTTAATTATTTTAAATTAAAAAAAAGTTATAATATAACGTTTAAAAACTATAATAAAATAAAGCTAAAAAAAAAAATCGAGATTAAGGTTAAAAAAAAAAAGTTGTTATTTAAATATAGTATTTTTTTAAGTTATTGCTCATTTATATTATTAAAGTGTTAAATAAATCTTTAAATTAAACTATTATATTTATAACTATATTTATTAAAAATAATATAGAATTATAATATTAAAAAATTAAAAATATTAATAATAAAGTAAATAAAACGGCTTTTTTAATATAATAAAATAATTTAATAATAAATTTAAATAAGCCTACGTTTATTAATAACCTTAAAAATACTAGAGTTAATATTATATAATTTAACAATATATTTAAAAAAAAAACGGTTTATTTAAAAAACCGATTATATAAAACGCGGTTTATTAATATTATTAATTATTTCTTTAAGCTTAATATATTAAATAATGATTTATAATATATATAATATTAAAGCACTTAAAATATTTTATAACTCTTGGCTTTTTTTTTCTTTACTTAGCTTTATTATTAAGAATTATTAAAATATATTAATAAAAAATAATTAACGTTATTTTTAAGTTATTTAATAAGAAAAAAAAAGCCTAAGGGTTAAGTTTATATTATTTATTATTAAATATTACCGCTAACTTAAACGCCATTTATTTACTTGCTGCTTTATTTAAATAATTAGTCTTTATAATAAAAATCGAGAATTAAATTAAATATTAACACATTTATAAAAAAATAAAAATAAAAAGCTAAATAATAACCATTAAATAAAAATAAGTTTTATATAACGATTATAATATTAATCATAACATTAACCACTTATAACCTAAGATTAATAAAGTATAACTTTATTATAAAAATATATTAAAAGTATATAAAAAAATAAAAAAAACGGTTTATTAATAAAAAAAATAGCGCGACCTTTAATATAAAGTATATAAACGGTTTAGCTTAAAGTGCGCGTTTTTTAACACTAACGACAATAATTTTTTTGCTTAATTTATATATAAATAAGTTTAGCTATACTTTATTTATATTTAATTAAAACAATAATAATTTAAAGGTTAAAAAAATATTTAAGCCTTATATATATAAAATAATTTAAATAATATAATTTAAAAATGCCAAGTTATTATTTTATTATTTAAGCTAGTTTTAATAACTTTTTTTATATATATAACATTTATTTTTTTTAGTAAATAATTTTAACTAAGACTAAACATTTAAAGCCGTTAATAAATCTTAATTTAAAGTAAAATATTTTTTTTTTAAGGCGTTAATAAAGATTATATAACCTAGCCGGCTTTTTTTTCTATAAATAATTAGGTAAAGTTTATAATAAAATATAATATTTTAAGATTTAGGTTATTATACTTAAGCGCAAGCAGTTTTTCTATAAACTAGTTTTAATAACCCGGTAAAAAACATTAAAACAATTATACTAAGACAATATATATTAATAGTTTTTTTTATTTAATTTTATATATTATATTTCATTAATTTACCATTATTATTTAAGTAAAAAAAGCAAGTTTTAAGTTTTAAAAAGCTTTTAATTTTTTTCATACTTTTTTTAAACAATATATTTTAAAGCTTTTTTAGCGCAAGGTTATTTCCTAGGATTTAACATTAATAAGCTTATAATATACCGTTTTTTAATTTTTTTAATGGATTTTTCGGCATAAAGCTCATTTAATAAACCAATAAAAAACTTTTATTGTTTTTTATTTATTTTCTTTTAGCCCTTTATAAATATTATAATAAGTGGTTAATAAATAAAAAAGAGAAAATATAAATATATATAACTTAAAGACTAAATATTTATTTTGTTTATATAAATATATTGATTTTTTTTTTATTATAACTAGTTTTAAACTAATTTATTTAATGTTTTTTTAATTATTAATAATATTATAATAATATTATAAAGTGGTAAAAATATTTAAACTTTAAGGGCTATAATATAAATAAGTTTAATATTAATTTTATAATATTATTTTTTTTTAATAGCTTTATTAAAATTATAAATTATTGTTTATTAAAAAAATATATCCGCGTTAAACTTTACTTTAGTATTTATTTTTATATTTAATATATATAAACAAGAATATATAATAATATTAATATAATTAAATTAAATATAAAATATAAGTAAATTATTAAACGAAATATCGCGGTATATAATTTTATAAAAATATATATATTATAAGCTTTTTATAATGTTTTATAAAAGTTATAAACATAAATATTTTTTGTTGACTTTATTTTTATTTTTTTTTTAAACCTAAAAATAAAAGAAAAAAATATTTAATATATATATTATTAAAGGTATAATTATATAATAATTATTAAATAAATTATTAAAACATGGTTAATATTTAATAATAATAAAATAACTATATTAAATAAAGATAAATAATATAATATTATAATATAATAAAAATAATTAAACTATTTAAATTTTATTTTAAATATAATTAAGTTTTAATATTTATATATTTTATATAATTTTTATAATAATAAGTTTTTTTATTAATGTTTATATATTATTGTTTATTTATTTAAATATTCTAGCTATTATAACTTTATTATAGATAATAATATTATTAATAAAGCTATAAAAGTTTTAAAAAATAAAGTCTAAGGATTTATATAATAAAATCTATATTTACGCTAGTTTTAACCCTTGTGTTAATCGCGCTTTACTGTTATTATTATTAGCATTTTAATTTAACACCGATTTTAATAAAAATTAATTATGTTTTAGCGTAAAATTAATATTTTAAAGGTTAATAATTATATCGACAATAAAATCTAGCGCTTTAAGGTTAAATTATAAACAATTATATTATATTTATATTATAGTTTACTTGTTTTTTTTTAGCACTAGATTTTTTTTTAAACTAAGGCCGGAAAAATATTAAATTAAACACTTAAAAAATAAAATTTTGAGTATAAAAGCGTTAAATTTAAGGTAAATTTAAATAAAAGCTATAAATAATATTGGCAAGATATTAATTATCGATTAAATTAGTTTAAATAATAAATCAACCTTTTTATATTTATTTTTGTTTAATAATTTAAAAGTGCCGGGTTTAATAATTTAATTATAATAAAGTTTAGTTAAGGCTTAAAATAAGTTAAAAATAAACTAATAATAATATATAATAATATTTAAAGCGATTAAATATATTTCGAGTGTTTTAGTTTTACCGCAAAAAATAAGATTTTTATTTTTAAAGTTGTTTCCCGATTTATTTACTTATGTTAACAATAATAATAAAGGCAATATTTTAAGACCTAGTTTATTAATAGCTTTAGCTTGTTTTAACGCTTTATTTAATTTAATAGTTTTTAAAAATTACCGGTAATATTTATAATTATCGATAAAATTAACTATAATAATAAATATTATATAATTAACTATAATATTATAAATAAAATTATTATTAAATAAAAACATTAAAAACTAAAGTAATAATAATAATAATTAATCTTTATTATTATTATATTTAGATTTTATTATGTTTATAATATTTAAAATATTTATTATAAATAAAATAATAATATATTTATAATTATAAGTATATAAATTTATAAAACTATTATTATTATTAATAAAATAATTATTATTTAATATTTTTAACTTAAGTGTAAATTAAAATATATAAATATTATAATTAAATGAGATTATAAACTTATAAAAAAATATATAATAAATTACATTATTTATTTATAAGTATAATAAGGTTAAATAATATAATACTATAATTTATTTAACTTTTTTTTTATTATAAGCGTTAAAATTACCATTTATTTACCACTTAATGAGTATAATAATAAAAACAAGTTTTACGGTTTTAACTTTATTAATTAAGCTTTATAAAAAATTAATTTATAAAAAAATAATTGATTTTATATAACTACTTTATTTACGCGCTATAAATATATATAACTCATTTTATTAATTAATTTTATATTAATTTTTTATATAGTTTTCATTTATTTTTATATTTTAATATTATTATTATTTTAATAAATTTTTATAGTTAAAATACTTTATAGCTGTTTTAAAATTTAATATTAAAGAAAATTTCCTTAGCTTTTATATTAATTTAATTATTTAAAACACCCGACTAAACTTAACGCTTTATTAATAAAAACATTAAATATTATTAAATAATGCTTGTTTTTTTTAATCCTTTAATTTAGTTTTAATTTCTTGTTTATATAAATTTTTAAAATAAAGCTTTTTTTTTTATTAATATATTTCCACTTAATAAAACTTGTTTATATTTAACTACTTTTTTATATTAAAATATAATCAATACTTAACTAAATAATTTTTTATAAAATTAAATAATAAACTATATAATTACTTAAAACGCTTAAAGTTAATTTAATTAATGTTAAAGCTCGTTATAAAATTTATTAATAAGTCGCTAATATTTTTATTAATATTTTAATTTTAAATATTATATTAAAGTTTATTATAAATATATTAAAATATATATCTTAAATAATTTATAATTATATTAAAGCTTGGGTTATTATTATATTATACCTTGTTAATATTAATATAATTATTTTAACTAATTAATATATTAGTTTATTTTATTTAAAAGTTAATAGTTTTAATAAAGTTATTTTAATATTGTTTTATTAAGTTTTTTATATTTTTAAATACAATAGTTTTATTAATAAAAATCTTAAGGTTGTTTATTATATTATAATTATTAAGCTAGGTTATATAATATATTTATTATTTCTTAAGAGTAGTTAACGTTGTGGTATAATAAGCGTATAGCTAGAATATACTTGTCCCGGCATGATAGGTCGAGCTAAACGCGTAAGCGTTATTATTATAAACCGGTTTTTTTTTGCTATAATTTTATAGGCTATGTATAACGTAAGCGTTATATACCTTATTATAGCAGGCTTATCGTTATATTATATTTACACCTCCTCTTAAGGCTTTTATCTTTAAAAAAAAGTTAAAAGCTATTAAAATATTTATATATTTTATAAATATAATTATTTTATTAAAGTTATACTTTATTTAAGTAAAAACGTTTTATATCTAAGCTTTATTAAAATAATTAAATATTAGTTTAATAATAATTTTATTAATTAATAACTCGAGGTTAATAAATAAAAAATAACCCTTGTTTAAAATATTTACATTATTAATAATAATCGAAACAATATTATATATTATTGTTTTCTTTAACCTTGATTTATTTTTTTATTAAAAATCCTTAAATATTGATTTATTAAAGCGTGATAATAAAAAAAATGCTTTATTTATAAATAACTTTATTAAAAGTTTATCGATGTTTTAAGGTTTTAAGGGCCAATAATTACTTAATAATCTATATTATAAAAAGTATATATTATTATTATTAAAATATTATTTAAAATTATTATTATATATAAATAAGCTTTTATTTTTAAAGGAAATACTTATTGTGTTAATAGTTTAAATATTTTTACTAGATTTAAAAAATCGTAAAAAAAAATTAAAAGCTATTATATTAAATCTTAGCTTTAAATATTAAATAAACTATATTAATTAATAATAATATTAAGCTTAAAAATTAAGTTTACTTTTTTTAAATATTAAAAATCTAGGCCGCTATATTTTATAAAACAAATAAAATTTTTTAAATATATATTTTTTAATATTATAAGTTTTATAATTAATCGAATGTTATTTTATTAATTAAGTTCTTATAAAGCGTAAAGCGTAAGCTAAACCTTTAATAAATTATTTTAAAATTTTAATAAGAAATTTAAAAAATAATGGTAATTTTTCGACTTAATTTTTTTAGTTAAATGTTTATTTTGCGCGTTATTATTTATATATTATCGCTTTCGATTTTATAGCCTTATTATAACCGGTTATATTCTAAGGTTAGTTTAAAAAAATAAAATAAAAGGTTAAATAGGTTTTAAAGTCTTAAACATTTTATTTAAAAGTATATTTTCGATATATTAAGCAAAAATAAAAAATTAATTAAAAAACTATAATATAATACGACGTAAATATATATAATCATTTAATATTTTATAATAAACTAAAAACTTATAAAAGTTAACGCAATAATAAATAAACTTTAATAATTTATAACTTAAACTTAACTATTATTATTAATAAACTATATATTAAAATAAAAATATATATTTTATTTTATGTTTATTATTATATATATTTACTTTAAACCTGCTTAAAATATATTTATTAATAATAAATACTGTGTTAATCGTAAGATTAACTAAAGAGGTTTTAGTTTAATATATTTTAATATATTACCCTAGCTTTTATTAATTAATTTAAAGGTTAACTAATAAAAAAACCGATATATATACCGGCGATAAAGTTATTATTAAATATATAAAATCTTAGAAAAGTTTTAAAGAGCTTAAAAATAAAGTAAAAATATATAAAAAGCTAGTTAGTAAAGTTAGAATTTTATAAATATACTAGTTTAAAAAAAAAAAAAGTTATAATATACTTATATTTAAACTTTTAAGGCCGTCGCTTAAGGATTTTTTTAATTATTATAATAAAAGATTTTCACTTAAAATTATTTTTTTTATTATTAACTAGGTTATTTCTTGAATCAAGTATATTTATTAATGTTTTTTTTATTATAACGTTAAGCCCGATAATTTTATATTAAGTATTGGTAAATAAAAAAATATATTATACATTATTAATTTTAGTTTAATAAAAAAGTTCTTTAATAATAAATAATATATAAGCTATAAAGGCCTGCTTTTTAATAAAACTAATTATTATATTAATATTAATAATTATAAAGGTTTTAGTAAACATTTTATATAATTTTTTATAGCCGTATTATTGTTTATATATTTAATGGAAAAATAATTATAAAAGAATAACTTAAAATCTTTAAAATATATATTTATATATTTCGCTCGTGGTTTTTTATTATAATAAAGTTTAAAAGCTATAATAAATTATAAAAAACATAAGCTTATTAAACAAAAAAAAATAAGTTTATCAAGCGAAAAACTTTATTAAAACTTATTATCAACTAAATTTATTAAATATATTAATTACACGCGATCGTTAAGTTTTTAAAATAAACTTAATTATAAATATTTTTATAACTTTTTTTATAGTCGCTTTAAATTTAAAGGCTTTAAATATAATAATGTTTTTAATTAAACTATTAAAATATTTAATAAAATATATAATAAAGTTAATTAGCTAACACTTTAACTATTAAATAAAATAATGCGAAAGCGATAATATTTAGTTTATTAATAATACTATATTTAATATTTCTATAAATAATAAAAAAGTGCGACTTTATGTTTTATCGAAATATAATAACTTAAATTATTAAATAATAAATATCGACGGATTTTTGTTTTAAGAATTTGTTGATATTATAAAGCGGGCTTGCTTTATAAGCACAGGATTGATTTTAAATATTGTATTAACCGTTTTTTCTTGAGTCGATAAGCGGTATTTTAAATTAAATTATCGCTTGTTAAAATTATTTTATAAAATCTTATAAAAGTTTAAAACCTAATAATAAATTAATATAACTTTTTTAGCTTTTTAAATAAATATTATATATATATTATAGTTTTTTTATAATTATTATAATAACTAATATATTTATTTATAATGGGTTAAAAAAAGTTATATTAAATCTACTTTATAAACATGTTTTACGCTAACTTTTTAAAAACCTTCACTTTTTTTTAAAATAGCTTTTACCACCCTTAATAAGCTTATTTTAAAAAGAAAAAAATGGTTACTTTATATAAAGGCAATAATATATATTATATATAAAAAAAGCGTTTTTATAAAGGTTATTAAGGCAAAAACAAGCGTGTTATACTAGATTATTTTAAAGTTATATATACGCTATAAGGTTTAAAAAAAAAATAGATTTTTTCTACGCTTTAAAAAGTTAATTAAAATTATTAAACACAATAAAAAATATATTAATAAATATATTAAGATCGACTTTTTTATTTTTATTAACGCGTTTATATAAACAATTAATAATTATATTATAAGCGTTATAATTTTAATTTATTTTTAAAAAACGGGTATTTTATATATTTATATATTTAAATAATTAAAATTAACTAAAAAAACGGCTAAATTATACTTAAAATTTATTTAAAAATATATAAATAAACTTTTTTATTATTAAAAACATTAGATTTTTTAAAATAAAATAATTATATAATATAATTAAAATAAAAAATAAAAATAAATTTTTTATTATTATATAAAAATAACTTTTAAATTAACCTTTAATTTTATTTATATATTTTTTAATAAATATATATTTATAAAACAAGAAATTATTATTAAAAAATATATAGTTTTAAAGTAAATTAACGCGTTATAAATAAATATTTATAAGTATATTTAAATAAAAAAAATATATTATATTATATAATTTTTCCGGCGACTTTAATTTTAAGTAAAATAAAATTATTAGCTATTATATTTTATTTATATTATAAAAATTTTTTTTAATTATATATAAACTAAGCATTATATATATTTAAAATAACGTTTTAATATATATAACGCGATTAATTTAAAATTAATTAATATTTTAAACATAAAAAAATAAAGTTAAACTAATTAATTAGCTTTTATATTTATTTAACCTTAATTTTATCGAAAATATTTAAAAATTATTTAAAAAAAATATTTATAAATAATAACTTAAACTAAAAATTTTTTTTAAAACTATTTAATTATTTAAATTATTTATATTAATAACGGTTAAAATATAAAAAAATTTTAAATATAAAATATTTAATAACTTAATAATTATTATAAATAATAAGTTATAAGCGGTTATTAACGCAAAAAAATGATATATTAAATACTAGGCTAGCTAAAAATTATACCCCTAGGTAGTTTATTTTTTAACGCTTAAAATATTATTTTTTTTTATTTATTTAGCTAGTAAATAACTATATAATTAGCTATTAAAATAAAAAAGTAAAAATAATAATTTCTAGATTTAATAAAAAAAAAAACGGACTTAGTATAATTTTTTTAAAGTGATTATAAATTATATATTTAACTTTAAGGTGAGTATTTTTTATTTACCACCCAAGCTTTATTTATATAAAATATAATAAGTACGTAGGTATATATTTAAGTAAATAACTTATTTATTAAACCTTTATATTAACACTTATAGTGAGCTATTTTTTTATTTAAACTATAGCAAGATCTAGTAATAAAGCACTTATTAAAGTTATTTTCCACTTTATAATATAAAAGTAAAGCATTTTAATATATTATCGCGACGATTAATAATATTTAAATTTTCTATGTTATTATTTTTTTCTTATTATTATGCGATTAAGCAAGCAGTAACCTACGATATACCAACCGATTAACTCGAAATATTAATTTTTAAGCGATTATATTACCGTTTTTTCTTTTTTTCTTTATTAATAATATTTTTTTTTAATTATTCTAAGGGTATTATAAAAAAAAAACTTATTATTATATAAAATTATAACTTATATAATTATAATAGCTTTTTCTAGTTTTAATATAAAGTAAAAAAAACAAAAAAAGTTAAGTATAATATTATTTTATAGTCGTAAAAATTATATAACTAGCTAAAAACAAAAGTAATACTACGATTAAAAAACTATAATATAAATAAAAATAAATAAAATTCTTGTTTTATAACTTAATTAATAAAACTATTGATTTATTCCGGGTTATTGTTTATAAAGCAATTATATATTATATTTTACTCGAAATATAATTTTAATATACTTTTTTTATTTATATATTTTAAATTATTACCTTTATTGTTTTTATTATATTAAACCTTGCAATAAAAGCTAATATAATCTTTAAGCGTTTAAATAAAATTAAATATTAAAACTAAAACTAAAATAAAAACTAAAATAAAAACTAGCCCACGCATAATATAAACTAAAACCACACTTAAATTTATTTTATAATTAATAACTTAAGCTATAACACGTTGTTTTATAAAATAAATAATATAAATATACCGCCGGTAAAGAGTATATAAAAAAAAAAAAGAAAATTTAATAAAATAAAGTCATTATAACTTTTAAGCATTTAATGATTATAATAAAGTATAACGCGTTATATATTATATATTGTTTTAATTTTAAAGATTAAAACTATATAATATTAAATAAAATATTATAATTATAGAATATAACTATAAAAAGTTTTTTATAACTTATATTTTAATGGACAATATCTTTAGTTTTTAAATTAAACTATAATATAATTTAAGCTTTTATATTTATATAATAATAATTATATAAATAGCTTAAAATATAAAGTTATTAACATTATTATAATTTATAATAATTATTAAAGTCTTTAAAAAAATTTAATCAACTTTGTTTTTATTGTTTATATAATTAACCTTATCTTTAATATATATTATAATATAATATATAAAAAATAGTTTATTTAAAGTATAATCTCTTGCCATTATATTAAAATAATATACATTATATTAATAAAAAACTAATTATTTATATAATAATAATTCTATAAATTATAAACTTTTTTTCCTTAAGTTATTGGTTTTTTTTTTTTATTTAATTACTTGCTTTTAATAAAGGTTTTATTTCTCCGAGTTTATATTAAATCTTAAGTAAATTATTTTAAACTAAAGCTAATATATATTAATAGTTTATTTAAATAAATATTATAGCGTTTATATAATTTTAAAAATATTAAGCGGTTTACTAGTTAATTTAATAAATGTTTTATATTAAAAGGTTTATATAATAAATCAAAGGTTAATATAATTAAAAAGGGAAATAAGTTATAAAAATCAAGTAAAAGAAAAAATAAATATAAAAGGTAAGAAAAATTATATAAAAAAATAAAACTAAATCAACGAAAAAATATATATTTAATGCGTTTAATATTTTTATATTATTGTTTACCTATGTAAATATAATAAAAAACTAGTTATACCTTTAAATAATAATAATTAAAAAAAGTTTAAATAAACTAATAACTATAAACTTAAGTTTTTACCACTACGTTATTAATTAAACTATAAACTAAACTTTAACATTTTTAAAATTATTATTAATTTCGACCGAGACCGCGATAAACTAATTAAGTAAAAACTTATAGTCGGTGTAATTTAAACTTTATTTAAATATAAATATATATTATAATTTAAGCGCGTTTATTATTTTTTAAGCGGGTTTAAACATTAAAACAAAATTTATTTTATATATTTTAAAGTTAAATATTTTAAACTTTTTTATTAATTTAGCTATAATATATAATATAATGGTGATTATAATATCATTATAGTTATCGTAAATCTTTAAAGCATTTATAATTATTTTATATATTAATAAATAATATACGCGTATATTCCACAACGTTTTATTATATAACCGCTTATTATAATTATAAGCTTTATTAAATATAAACTTTATAAATTTAAGGTTAAAACATTGTTTATATTTATAAAAACTAATAAAGTCGAGCTATTTATTTTTAAAATTAATATAAAGCTTGTTTTTTTTATAATAAATCTTAAAATCTTAATAATATATTAAGTTAGCTTTTATATATTTAAATATTTATTTATATTATTTTTTATAAAAAAAACTATTATATAAAGTTATAGCTTTTTTAATATCTTTAATTAACTTTTCAAGCGGTTTAAAATAGTTATTAAACCTAGTATTATTTATTACACGTTGTTTTATTTCTTTAATTTTTAGCTTAGCTAATATTTTTATTAAAAAACTACGACTAAAATTATTTATTTAACTTATATAGTTTAATAAAAATAAAAATACTTATAATATAAATCGGGTATTTAAGTTAATATTATAATGTTTAATAATATAAAATATTTTTAAAGATTTATTACTATTAATAAATAATAAAGCCTGGTTATTTTATTACTTTTTTTTTTTTATTTATAATAAAAATATAAGCGAAGACTTAAGCCTATGTTTTTTAAAAGTTTTAGCTATTATAAAGTTATTATAATCAACGTTAATAACATTAATATAATAAAACCACTTATAAATAAATTCTTGGCTTATTAACTATAAAAAATAATATAAATTTTAATAATATAAAATAAAATAATATAAGCTTAAATATATTATTTAAGGGATAAAAATAATAATAATAAAGATAAACTAATTAATTAATATATTTTTAATATTAATATTAAACCGGTAGTTAATAAAATAATTATAAAAGCTTAATTATTAATTTATCGCATTTAATAAATAGTTAATAAAAATAATATAGCTTTTAAACTTTATTATAATCTTTATATTATATAGTTTATTTTATATTTATTATTTTTTTTATTATTTTTAGTTATTGTTTTTTTATTATAGTTTACGGCGATTTTATTATAAATAAAATTTTATTACAAGTAAAATTTTATTATAATAAAGATTTTACTATAGTAAAGATTTTATTATAGCGTTAAAAAACATAATCAAATATAGTTAAAACCGGTAAAACTTTATTTAACCCGCTTTATTAAATTATTTATAATAAAATAATTAATCGCTGCTTTTATTTAAAAAAAAAAAAAGTAATTAACTTAAGTATTAACTCGATTACTTAGCTTAAATAAAAAGTTTTATATTAAATACCCGGTATTATTATTATATTTTTTATTTTCGAGCGTTTATTATTATTATAAAAAAAATATAATAAACGCGAGCTAATTAACGCTTATAATTATATTATTTTACGCGTTTATATTAAATAGCTAGATATTTTTAAATAATTTATTAAAATATAATTTTTATTAATAATAAAATCTTATAAAAAAATAAACTAAGCTTATTATTTTATAAATTATAATATAAAATATTAAACTATAATTAATTAACACTTTAATAAAAATAAAATATTAATTAAATATTAATTTATTAATTAAAAATATTTAAATAATAATAATTCTTTAAATTATTTTTTAAATAATTATTAAAGGTAGTAAATATTAATAAATAAATAAAAATAGCTTTTAATATATTATTATATATTTTTAGTTATATATTTTAAAAATATTTTTTTATTTTTTTTTTTTTTTATTATTATTAAATAATATTAATAGTTATTTATATTTAACGGCTAAACAAAGGGCGGCGCGGTTAAAGTTAATAAATATAACGCGGTAGCACTTTTTGTTTTAAAGTATATTAGGGTCGCGCTTATTGCTATAGGCCACGCCCTTGCTTTATATTGTTTACTCCGAGCGATTTAGTTTTATAGCCAAGTTTTGCATGCTCGCGTTTATTGCTACCTTGCCGCCTTATAATATTAGCATTATATAGAGAATTTAAGCCCCTCCGGGGAGGACGTAGCCCTAGGGTTTAAGCAGGTCGATAATCTTTAAGTATATTAGCATTATATTGCTTTAAAGCTTTTTAAGATATAAATAAACAAGGTTTTTATATTATAAATAATAAAGATAAGCCGATTATATTTTTTTACTAATAAAGGTATAACTATATAATATTAGTTTAAGCTTAAAAAAAGTATTTATAACTTTAATTTTACTTGCGAGGCCGTATAAATCTATTATAATATAGTTTTAATATTTATTTTAATAAAATTGTTTATTAATTAAAACAATAAACTTATTAGCGCTAATAATATAGCGGTTGCTACTCTTGGTAGTTTAATGCGCAAATATATTAAAACAATTATTATTAAAATTTTATTTTTTTTTAAAGCTTAATAAACAAGCTTATATATAATATTGCCAAGTAAATTAAAAGTTAAAATTAAATAATATTTATTAATTATTATTTTTAAAACTATTATTTAATAATTTTTTTTTTTACTTGTTTAAACTTATTATTCTTGGTATTTTTATTAAAACTTAAAGCAAGCTATTATTATTTTTATTGTTTTTATTATCGCGTTTTTAAACTACTTTAATATTTTTATAACTTGTTTATAATTATAATAAGTATTTTTAAATAATAAAGCTTATTTTAGCTTTAGTTTTATATAATAATATAATTATTTTCTATAATAATAACTTTAAAATTAAAATATTTATATTTTTTACTTTAAAATATTCTTTTATTTTATTATAAAGTTTTAGCTAATATTTTAGTTTTATTATATTTTATAAATCTTTA
Source organism: Xylaria sp. FL0043 (assembly GCA_022578865.1). NCBI lineage: Eukaryota > Fungi > Ascomycota > Sordariomycetes > Xylariales > Xylariaceae > Xylaria > Xylaria sp. FL0043. The sequence continues at coordinate 15,486 of MU397359.1, read as the reverse complement.
AATATAAATCTTTAAAGCGTTTTAAATTAAAAAGTTAATAAATAAAAACTTATTAATTAAGTTATAACTATTTTAAATATTTTAAGATTTTTATTTTTATTATTTTTTATAAAATTAATATTTTTATTAAGTATATAAAAATAATAATATAACGTTTATATATTATTTAATTTAATATAAATAAATATTAAAGCTTTATTAATAATAATATAATTATATATAACTTTATATTAAATTATATAATTAAATATTTATATTAAAGCTATAATAATTTATTAATTCGCATTATTTTATTTATTTAATTTTGTATTAGTTTTTATTTTATTATTATTAATTTATTAAATAACTTTTATAAAGAAATTTTTTTTAATAAAAGCTAACTTAAGATTTTAAATTATAAACTTATGAGTTATTTTATAATTAAAAATAAAAGCTAAGCTTTTGTTTTTTTTTAGGTATTTTTAAAGGCCTAGCTTATTAAAATAAGTTAGCAGCTAAATTATTTACTTTAATACGGTTTTTTTGCTAGGTTTAAATTACTATCGCTTTTTTTATACTCTTTTATTTACTGTGTTTACTATATTAATATTGTTTAATTATTTAAGCTTGCGGTTATTATTAATAAATTATAGCTTGGTAAAATTAAACTTATTATATATATAAAGGGCTTTTTCGAGGAGCTTTTTAAATATTTATTATATTAATGACTTTATTATAATATTTTCAAATATTTTAATATTATGTTTAAAAACTATTAAACAATAATAAATATTATATATTTTATTAAAGGTTATAATTAATTAAGGAAATAATTGTTTATTATTAAATATTTTATTAATTATATTAAAATAATTTTATTAAATGTTAATAAAGTCGCTTTAATAATAAAGTTTTATAAGGTAATATTTATTATTAACTTTTATAACATGTTTTATAATAATTATAAGCTTGTCGGCAGTTTAAAAGGCTTTAAAAATATAATAATAATCGTGTAAATATTTTTTTAGCATAGTTTTTTAAAACAAGCGCTTTATAACTTTACTCTTGCGTTTTATTACTTTAGCACGCTTACGCTAAAGCTATTTTATTATTTAAAAATATTTAAATATTAAGCGCGGCGGTATAAAATATATAAAAGTGTTGATTAACTTTAGGTTATATTGATTTTAAAATAAAAAAAAGTTTAAAATTATTAAATAATGGTTATATTATAAAAAGTTTTAATTAAATAACTTATAATAAAAAGTTTTATTATAGTTATTAAATTAAATAATGGTTTTTAAACTTTATATATTATATAAAGAAAAGCGTTATATAAAAAATAGTTTTTTAACTAAAGAATATAACGTTTATAAACTATTATTATATAAGAAAAAAAGTGTTGCTTAAAAAAAAAATGTTATTTAATTATATATAAATAAAGCTTTTAATTAATTAATAAATAAAATTGTTATTATTTAATTAATTAGTTAATTTAACTGGCTAACTTAAAGTTTTAGCTAATTAAAGCTTTTATATAGCTTTATTTATATTATAATTAAATAAAAAAAAGCGTATACCTTAAAAATTAAATTAATATTATAACTTATTATAATATAATAAATATTATAAACTATAAACAATAAATTATAAGTTATAAACTATAAATTATAAAGCTATATATATTATAAGCTATAAATTATATTACGCTTATATTATTATATTATATAATATATTTATATTTTATAATTAATTACTTTATTATATAAAGATAATATCGGTTAATTATAGCTTAAAATTAAAGTGGGCAATATATTTTTTTAAGTAACGCTTTTTTTATTAATAACGTTTTTTTAAAAAAAAACGTTTTTTACTTTTAATATTTTTTTATTATAATATATAAATAATATAAGTGGTATTTAATGGGTGGTGTAAGTGGTATAAATGGTAAGTGGTATTAATAGTATAAGTGGGTCAATAAATATTATGGCGGCTAAGTAGCACTATACCACACTTAACCATTAATAATTATTAAGCTATAATAATTATTAGTTTATAATAATTATTAGTTTACACAATGTTTTTTAACTAATAATAACTTTAAATTAATATTTTTATTAAAAAAAAAAAAACTTTTAACAACTAAAATATATATATATAATATATGAATTTATTATATAATATTTATTTTCTTAGTGTAATTTTAAAAAATTGATTTTTAAGAAATTTTATTTTAAAGCTTTATAAGCTTTACGTAACGCTTGCGCAACGCTTGCTTAAAACCTTTTTTACCCGCGTAAATAAATAATATTTATAAAGGCCATTTATTTATAAAAGCTTTTATAAAGGTTTAACACTTATAAAGGTTTAACACTTAAAAGAGTTTAAAAAAAATACTTATAAAAAATCTTTATATTTAATATTAAACTATTATTATTAATTAAATTTATTAATTATAACGTTTATAATTAAGTTAAATATTTTTTAAATAATTTTTTTACTTGTTTTTTTTTTTTTAACGCTATATATCTCGATTAATAATAAAGCTAATAATAAAAAACGGTTTTATTAGCGCTATTTTTATTTTACTATTATTTTTACTGCTTGCCCGGACTTTTATTTACTTTTAAATTTTAATATTTTATCTTAAGTATAAAAAAAACAAGAACTTTTTTTTTTGTTTTCTTATAATTAATTATATTACTAAACTATTAAATAATACCCGGACATAAAAATATTATTATATAACTACTTTAATTATAAACAATATTATTATTAATAACGCTTTTAATAATATTTATTTTAGCTATAATTAATATAATAAACTTTTTATTATAATATTTTTTAATAATATACTTAAGCTTAACTATTATTAATTATAATTAAACAATATAATAAATAAAATAAACTATATTTTTATTATATATTTATTTTTATCTACACTTATATTTATATTTATAAATAAATATAAATATTTAATAATATTTTTTTTTATAAATTAATTATTTCCCCACGGTAATTTATTAAAAAAATAATAATAATTATATAATTTTCTTAACCAGCAAAATATAAATTAAGTAATAAATTGTTATTTTATAATAAATATTAAAATAAAGCTTAAAAAGTGTTATTTAATTTTAAAAGTATAGCTAAAGTAGTTTAATTAAAATAAAATAAAAGATTATTATAAAATTTCGATTATTAATAATATTAATAATTTAAATAATTAAATATTATTAATATTTAATTTTTATTAAGCTTTTAATCGTGTTTTATTTATAATTATATTAAAATTATTAACCGGTTTTTTTAGTTTTTTTAGTTTTTTTAATGAAAACTTTTTATTAACGTTAATATTTATATTAATATTTAAAAAAAAGCCTTAATTATATATATTTACACTTTATATTATTAATATTATTTTAATAGCTTATAATTTAATTATATTATATTATAATCGCTTAATATAATTAAAATATTTTAATAATATTAAACGCGAATTTTTTTTTATATATTTTATATAAACTTTATTTATATATTTATAAAAGTTTTTATAAAAATTTATAGTTTTATTAAAGTTTTTTATAGTCGAAAAAAATAAATATATTATTAAATTAATAATAAAAAACTAGTTTATATAATTAAAAAAAACTAGGTATAAAAACATTAATAAGTTTAAAAAATAACATGGTTAAAGTAATTAAAATAAAAAACTAAACAATAAAAATTATATATATAAAAATAATATATATAAAAAAAAATAAAAATAATATAATAATAATTAATAAAGCTTATTTTTTAATTATAATTTCGATAATTATAATTATAAAAATATTTTTTATAGTTAATCGATATATTAAAATATATTATTAGATTTAAATATAAATATAAAAAACGCTTTAGGTTTATTATATTTATTTAATACTTTAAACTTAAATAAAAACAATGTTTAAATAAATCTAATAAAATCTTAAGCTAAATAAAATAAAAATAATCTTAAAAATAATATTTTTATATATTTTAGCGTATTATATATTATAATAAAATAGTTTATATAAAGTATATATAAATGATTATTATTTTTAAATATTATTATAAATGTTTTAACCTCCGGCTAATTATATATAACCTTTAAAGCTTTCTCGCGCTTTTAATCTTTATTATTATTATTATCATTATTACCGCGTAATTTAATAATAAAGCATTAATATTATTAAATATATTTATTTTAAAGTTAACTATAAAGTTAGCCTTTAAAAATGTTAGCGCTAAAGTTATTATAAATAATAAATAGTTTTAATAATAAGCTTTAAAAAAAAAATTATTTTATATAAAGTATATAATCGAGTTATTAATATAATTAACATTAAAAACCGATTTATTTAATATATTTATTATTTTTTAAACTTATATATTTATTAAAGTTTTTTAATCTTTATATTTTACCTTAAACTAAACTAAAAAAAAATTTATAATTTAAAACATAACCTAAAATATAAATATAACCGTAAACATTAATTAATATATAAATTATACTTATTATATTTATAATAATCTAGGGTAAATATATATTAATGAAGACTTTAAAAATAATAGTTTATTAAAACCTTATAACTTTTATGTTTATTAATAATAAAATAAATTCTTAATTATAAAGGTATACACCCTTAAAACAATATTTTTTTTTATAAGCTTATTTTAATTTATATTTATAATAAAATTATTATATAAAGTTTATTTTTTTACGTTAATTAAATTATATATAAAGCTTTAAAAAAAAAGTTTAATTATTTATTTTATTAAAAACTAAGGCTAAATTTTAGGTATATAATTTTTTATTATAACTTAATATATAAATTATTATTTAATATAATAAATATTTTATTTCCGGAAAAATATTCTTAAAATATTTAAAACTAGAGGAGTTATTATTTTTATTATTAAATATTATAGCGGTTATAATAATAAGTTAAGCTTTTAAGCCGTGGGAAAAAAAGTTAAAAAAAAAGCGCGTAAATAATAAAACAATAAAGAATTTAATAATAAAAAAATAATAAATACTTTATATAAATAAGTAGTAATATAAAGAAAAAGTCAATATATAAAGTAAATATTTATATAATTATTTAATTGTTTATATATATTATATAATTTTAATATAATAAATTAACCTTTATATAATTATAATAATATTTATTTTTTAAACCATTATATTTTTACTTTATATTATTTATAATTAAATTAACTTTATTAACTAGTTTTATTCTCTTAAAAAAACCTTGGTCGTGATCGCGATTATTTAAACTTAAACCTTATAATTATAAGCTTTTTAATTAATAGCGGCGCGTTAATATTAGCGATTAACTTTATGCCAATACTTTAGTTGGCCTTTATAATATATTTAACACGCCCTTTATAGTTTTTTAAAAGTAAAGCTATAATGCCGACAATATTATAAATACACGTTTATAAGTTTATAAATTATTTATTAATTATATTTATTTATTTATAAAAAAACTTAATATAACTCTTAAGTTTTTTTTTTTATTATTACTACTGTTTTATTTTTTATATTTTCGCTTTATATTATTTATTAAACGCTTTAAGATTAAGCTTAATTAATTTAAAAAGCCGGGTTTAAACTACGATTATATTAATATATTAATTATTTATAAAACCTTAAGCTTTATTATATAAACTATAGGACTTTTAAAAAATATAAGCGTTTAAAAGCAGGCTAAAATTATTATGTTTATATATTATTTTTAAACCTTATTTTTAAATTATAATTAATAAACGATAATATTAATATATAAACTATATAAAAATAATAATAACTTATAGTTATATATTTTAAAGCTATTATAAAAGCGATTATTATAAGCACAGCGATTTTATTTTTATAATAATTTTATGTAAATATATTTAACTTAACTTATTTAATTTTAATTAATAACTTTATTTAATTATTTTAAAGTAAAATAATTAATCTAGTTTATATAGATTTTTATATAATTTATAACTATAATAAAATTAAAAAAATCAATTATATATTAATAATATATATTAATAATAAAAAGCTTTTTTACCAAGTTATTTTTAAAACCACCTTTAAGTATAAGCTTAAGTATAGTTATATTAATTAAACTTTAATGTTTAACTTTTTATATAATTTAATTGTTGTTTTTATTGAAATAAAAATTATTTTCTTTAAAGAAAATCTTTTATTATAGTTTAATCTTTAAACTGTTGCTTAGTATAAGCGCATAAAAATATTATAAAAATAATAATTTTTTTTTATACTTTAAGTATATTTTATAAATATAAATATAAGCGCGCGTGTATATGCGTTTTTTAAGTTAATGTTTATTTTTTTAATTAAAATAATTGTTTATAAATAATTTATATATTTTGCTTATAATTCAAGCTAGTTAATCGATATTTATAGTTTTTTTTAAATTAAATTTATTAAATTAATCTTAAAAATATATTCTTTATTTATATGCTTAAAGTATATAAAATAATAAATCAAGACTTTATTTTATAAAGCTATATAAGTTTAGTTTTTAAAAAAATAAACTATACTTAAAATAATTATATATTAAAAAAATATATTTTTATAAATATTAAAATAAGTTTAATAATTTAATAATAAATATTTATTATTTTATTTTTATCGGAAAAATTAAAAATAATAATATAATAACGCTTTATTATATTACTTAAATTATACTTTATTTATTATTTTATTTATTATTATTTTATTTATTATTTAATTATCGATAATTAGCCTTATTATTTTTTAAGCGGCGTTAAACCACTAAAAATATATAAATAGTTTAATATAATAATTAATAATATAACGGAGGCTTTAAATTAAAAAAAGACTTTTTTTAAGTCGAGAGAAAATAAATACTTTTAAGCTTAAAAGTTATTACCGGGCCGCCACCTTTAGCAGCTATAGTAAAACTTAGACTTATTAAATGCGTTAAATTTATTGCTATTTATAAAATCTTTCTCATTTTTAATTAATGGCATTTTTTTTTTTTTTAAGCTTATACTTTTATTATAGTTTTTTTTTAAGAAAAAATAAACCGTTTTATTTAAGGTTTTATAGCCAAGGTCTTGTTTTTTATGTTTTATAGTTTTTAAATTAAAGATTAAAACTTAATATTTAAATAAGTCGGTTTAAAAAAAGTAATAAAACTTATCCGAGAGAATTATTTATATAAAACAAGCAAAAAAAAACTTTAGCGCTATATTAAAAAAAATAAAAAAGTGTTATAAAAATCGGTTATAATAAAAGTTAATTAGTTTACTAGCCGTATTTAATAATAATATATAAGTGGAAAAATATATTGGTTAATTAAAAAAATAAATAAAATCGAATTAAAGAGAAAATATTACGGTTTATTTATTTATTGAGCCGAGTTTATTATTAATCTTTATTAATGGCTAAAGGCCTACTTTAAATATTAAAATAAGTTGTTTTTAATTAAAAAAAAAATATAGATTTTTTTATAATATAACCAGGTTTATATTATTATTAATTTAAAAAAAATAGGTTAAAAAATAATAATATTACTTTATTTAATTTATCTCGAACTAATTTAATGCTTGCGTAAAAACTAAATGCGCAATATTTATACTTTAATAATAACTTATAATTTAATATCTTTTATCGCGTGTTAATATTATATATTAAAAATTTTTAAAAAGCTTAACTTTATTATTAATACTCGACAAAAAAAATAATGAACACTACTTTATAAATATATTTCTATAAAAAAATAATTAATGCTTAAATAATGAAATAATTAAATATTTATAAATAATATCTTTATTAATAAAAAAATAATAAAGGTTTTTTTTATAAAATAATATTTTATTTTTTAAGAAAAATATATATTAATATTTAAGGTTGTTATTATTATTATTATTATTATTATTATTATTATTATTATTATTATTTTTATTTTTATATTTTTATTTAAACTACGCTTAGTTTTATTTATTATATATTATAATTTTATAAATAACTAAAGTAATATAATAGTTAATATTATATACCGGCTTATATTCGGTAATAAAAAATAATAATAACTTGTTTATAAATAATAAATAAACAAAATATTAAAATAAAATAAAATATAAAAGTGCGTTAATATTATAATTAATAAAAACATTAAAGCATTTATAACGCTAGATTATTTTAATGGTTAAAAGCTAGTGTAAAAGCGTTAAAGCGCGTATATAATAATAAATAAACTAGGTCATTAAAAATAATAAAATATCTTAAGATTTTAAGTTATTTATAATAATAATAATAATAATAATAATAAAAGCATAAATATAAAAGCGTTGTTTTAAACGTTCTCACATAAATTATTTATTATTATAATAATTATAACTTTTATTTAATATATTATTAATAATATAATATATAAATATCTCTACATTATATAATAGTTTAAATCTTTATAATTTAATATTAATGCCCACGTGCTATATATAATAATATATCTAGGTCGTCGTTAATAAATATCTTTATTATTTTTTATAATAAAGTTTATAATATATAAGTCTTTAAGATAATAATATTATATTATAAGCTAAAAACTTAAATAAATAAAAATACGGCTAATTTAAAAATTTAATATACTTTAATATAAAAAAAAATTTAAAATATATATTTAAAAGGTTAAAACAAGCTTAAAAATCTTATATACTTAAATAATAAATATAGTTTTATATTATGATTTAATAATTAATGGGCTTAAATTATTATAAAGAATATTATTATTATAATAATTAAATATTATAATGTTTTTATTATATTATACACTTTTATATTTATATATTATATTAATATTATAAACATTAACTTATTATATAATTATTTTCTTAAAGTTTTTAAATTTATTATATTATTTTATATAAGCTAAACTATAAAGTTTTTTTTTATTATTTAAGCATAAGTTAATAAAGTTGCGTTAATATTTAACGATTTATAATTTACTGCGATTTTTTTATTTTTAAAGCGCGTTAAAACCTAATAATAATATTAACAGCGCAAAAAACAACCTTTAAGAGCTATAAATAATAATTTCGATTTAGCCTTTAATATAATTATATTATTATTTTCGGGGGAGAAAATAACCTTTTTGGTAAAATAAAGGCCTACGCGATAAACCTCGCCCTAGTAAATAATAATAATTATATTTAAAGATTAAAAAGCTAATATTAATAATAAAACTATTTTAATAATTATTTAGCTTTTATATATTAGCTCTCTTAAGGTAGCAATAATTAATAATTTTATATTAAAACGATTTATCTTTCGCTTTTTTTTTTTAATATTTTTTTAAAAGTTATTATATATAAACCCAAGTAAATAATCGCGTAGTTTTATTAAAACTATGATTAATTTTTAGTTTATTAATATTAAGTTACGCGCTTTTAATATTTATTTACTTTTAAAATGCCTTTATATTATCGACTTTTTTAATAATATTAAAATTATAATCGCCGGTATATATATTATCCCTTTTATTATTTAAGCCGAAATTATTTCTAAGGGTGTAAAAAAATTAATTAAAGGCTTTTTTAGTGTATATAATATAAATATTTTATATTATATATTTAAGGTTAAGGTAATAAAAAAGCTATAATATTTACGATGAATTATTATAAATATTATTAATTATAAGGTTAAATATTAATTTAAGGTTATTTAAAATGCTTACGTTTATAATTTACTCTTTTATTTTATTATAAAAAAATTTACGTGTTCTCGGGTATAATTATAAATAATAATTATAATAAAAATTATTTCGGTATTATTATTATATAATATTATTATTAGCGACTCGTTTAATTTATGATTTATTGATTTTTATATTATGTTTAAACTAAATATAATATAAAAATAAACTATTAAATAATTTTTAGTTTTATAGCCCGCGAGTTTATAGTTTATAAACTAAAGTTTATATTTATTATTATATTTTCGGCTAATTATTATTTTTATAAAGTTTAAAATAAATATTGTTAGAAAAATAAATAAAAATTAATTAGTTATATAAACTAAAGCATGGTTAAATTAAATAAAACTTTTAAAAGCGAAAAATATTTTCTTTTTATTATTATTATATATTAAAGGTTATAACTAGTTTTTATTATTAATATAAAAAAGTTATTTATAAAAATAAGAGTAAAAATAAAAATAAAAATAAAAGCAAGAATAAAAACAAGCATAAAAATAATAAAAATAGTTTATTTTTATTATAATGTTTAAAATATATATTAATTATACAAGATTTTTTATGTTTATTTATTAGTTTTTAAAAGTGTTTTAATAGTTAACTAGTTAAGCCGATAGTTTTTTTCGGGAATAACATTAAAATATTATAAATACTTATATAATTTAAAGTAATAATATTTTTTTTTATTATTTAAACATAGATTAATGAAGTTATTTTAATATTTTTATATTTAAAACATGTTAAACGCTAGCATTAACGGGGAGCCGACTTATTTATTGTCCATGTTTATAATTTAACGTTAATGCCCATGTATTATATATAATAATATACCCGGGTTATTATTAACAAGTATTTTTACTGTTTTTTATAATAAAGTCTATAATATATAAGTCTTTAAAATGATAATATTATATTATAAAGCTAGAAACTTAAATAAGAAAAAAAATTCTATGTAATTAATATATAAAAGCTTATTATATTTTATACTCTTAAAAAAGTTTATAAAATAATAAAAATATACTTGAACAATAATAATAATAATAATAAATATAATAATGATTTTATAATATTATTTAATTACTCAACGTAAATTATAAATTATTAAAGTATAAAAGCCTTGGGATATATAAATATAGTTTATTTATTAAAGGTATTAACTTTAAACAAGCGCTAGCTTATAAAGGTTATTTTAATATAGCTTTATTATATATTAACTATTGTTTTATACCTTTATAAAAATTTATTTTTGCTTATTTTTTAATAACTTAAAAAAAAACAACTAATTTATATAATACTAGAAGCTTTTATATTAATTTAAAAGAAAATAACCTATATAAACTAATTAATTAAGAATCATTATATATAAAATAAAATTACCACTCGTGATTTATTATTTTAATTAAAAGAGTTAAAGGAATATTATAAACTTTATTATTAAATAATAATATAAACGTTATAATATATTTCCGGAAATAAAATATTTATTTATATTAAATAATAATCTATGTGCTAAGTTATAAAAAAAGATTTTATACTTAAAACTTAATTTTAGTTTTAATAAAGTAAGTAATTAAACTTTGTTTTAAAAACGAGTATAAAGTTTAATTAATATAAAAGCTCCGAGTTTAATAAAAAACTTTATTAAGAATATAAGCCGAAATAATTTTTTAAAAAAATATATTATTTAAAGGGTTTATAATAAATATATAGTTGATTTTTTTATTATTTCTATAATTAAACTTTTTATTATAAATAAATACCTTATTATATAAATTTATACCAAGATATTTTAAGAGAATATACCTTTATATTTTAAAGCTTGTTTTATTATTAATAATTATAAAGGTAAAAAGCCTATTAAAAAGCGTTTTAATAATTAATATATAATAGTTAAAGATTATTATAGATATAATAAATATTATTTATATATTGACCGTTGTTTATAGTTGCGGTTATACTTTAAGTGGTGTTTTAAGCTACGGTTATATTTATATTTTAAGCTATACTTTAAGCTATAAGTTTTTTTTCGAGTTATTTTATTATAAAATAAAAAAACCTAAGAACTTTAATAAGTATATTAATTTAAAAAGCAGCGTATATATTAAATAGTTCTAGCTTATTTTTTAATAATTATTTTCCTCGGCTAATTAAACTTTAAATATAATATTATATAAAGTAATATAAATAATATTTATATTAAAAATTATTTTCTTATAAAAATAAAACAATAAAATTATATCGTTAACTATATTAATAACTTTATTATATACTTTATATAAAATAATTTTTTATTTAAACTTTATTTATTAAAGCTTTTTAAACAAGGATTTTATATCTTTAAAAAAAAAAATATCTTTTATAAAAATAAATTTTATATATATAAGCTTTTTAAATAGCTTAAAAATATTTTTTAGATTTATTTTAATAAAACTATTTTATTATTAGCGTTTAAAAAAAAATTAAGCTAATTAAGCTAGTAATAATAATAGCGGCTTAATAACCACTTTATAAATTAATAAAAGCTTTAATATATTAAAAAGCGATAATAGTTTATTAATAAAATTTAGTTTATTAATATATCGTTTTTTTAATAAAGCTTTAAACATTATAAAAAAAAAAAAGCTCAAGAGGTTATAAAAATTAATAAAGGTATTATTATTTTTATATGCGTAATAATAAAAGCGTTTTATTATTAATTATTTTATTATATTAAGGTTTTTATTAAAGAACTAAAGTTATTTTTTAACTTAATAAACTTTATTAATAAATAACGCGTTTATAAACATAATTTAATAAAACGCGACCAAGCATTATAATATATAAAAAATATATATAAAAAAACACTTTAGTTATTATTATTTAATTATCCATTATAATATATATAATAAAGCTTTATTATGTTTATTTAATTATTTAATCTAGGTAAGTTAAGAATTTTTAGCTTGCGCAAAAAAAATAAAAGCGTTAAGCTCGGTTAAACAGCTATTAATCTATTTATATTATATTAATATAAGTGGGCTAAGTGTTGTATAAAAGTTTACGCGTATATAAATAAACACTTATTTTAGGCCCATGAAATAAAACAATAATTTATATTTATATTTTCTTATAAAGTTAAGATTAAAGCTATAAAAATATTATATATAAGCTAGCCAACTTTTTAAAAAACTAAAAGAGTTTTTTAAATAATTAAAGGTCTTTATATAATTTATTAATATATTTTAATATTTATATGCTTATTATAATAATCTTATAATTAAGCTTAATTTTTTAAAGCTTTTCTTTAAATGTTTTTTTAGTTAATAAATTTAATTATTTTAATAAAATAATAAACTAAGGTATTAATGACTTTATTAATATAATATTTATAATATTAAAAACTAAGTTTAGAGAAATACCTAGTATTTAATAAGTTTATTAACTTTAAAAAAAAGTATATAATTAAATATAATAATTTAACTTAATAATTATAATTAAACTTTTATATATATATATATATAAAAGCAAGTATAAATCTTAAGTATTAATAATATATATTTATTTACTTTTATATTTAATTTTTTTTTAATATAACCGAGAATAATTAAAATAATAAATTAAATAATGATATAATTATTTATAATATAACGTTTTAATGCGTATATAAATATTATATACTTATGAAAACTTTAGCGGTAAATAATATTAAACTAAATAATACTTTTATATTTAATTTTTTAAACTAAAACCGCCGCATTTTTAGCCGACTAATAAAAAATAATATAATAAAGTATATATAAAATGTAAAATAGCCAAGAAAAAATAGCCGGAGAAAATAATTAAAACTTTTTATTATATAATCAAACTTTTAATAAGTTATTAATAAACGTTTTTACGTAAATAAATAAGTTTTAATTAAAATATATAAAAAGTTAACCTATTATTATTTATATTTATAATTTAAGCGGTTTAATATTTATATTAAATAATATATATAATTTAATAATTAAAATATAACTATAAAATATTATAAACTATTATAAATTCTTTATATATTTTATTATTATTTTTTTATTACCGCCGAAAAAAATATAAAGCTTTAAGTATTAAGTATTAATAAAAACCCGATGTTAAGCCGAAAACATTATAAAAAACAATCGAAATCGCACTTTAATATATTTTTTAAAACTAAAAATTAAAACTCAAGCTATAAAGCGCTAACTTTAAAAGCGGCGCGAAGCCGGGCAAAAAAGCTGTTTTATTATTTTATAATTAAAACTAAGAGCACCTAAGCAAATAATTTAATAAAGTATAAGAGTAAACCGTTATAAAATTAAAATATATTTTTTTATAATAATTATAATATTAAATATAATATTAAATATAATATATTTATTAAGATTATTATATTATAAAGCGCACTTTATTGTTGGTTATAAAATAAGCCTAAAGGAGAATATATAATAATTTTTATTAAATAATCGCTTAAGCGTTAATATTTTTAAAGAAAAATTATATAATATAGATTTATAAGATTTTTATAATCTATAAATTTATTAGATCTAATAAATTTAAAGGGTTTTAGCACTTATTAGTATTTTATTTTTTATGTTTATATAATAGTTATAATTTTTTATATTTAATTATTTATTTAGTTTTATTTTTTAGTTATTAATTTTATTTTAATTATAAGTTTTTAAGATTTTATATTTATAATATATTTTAAATACCCAAAAATAACTATTATATTTAATAATATTTAATATAATAATAAAAGTATTAATAAAATTTTTTTTATAAATTAACTATTAATAGTTTTATTATTATTTATAAATTAAAAACCCCTGCATATATTATATATATTTTAAGATATATATAAGGTTTATAATATTTTAATAACTTTTTAATTAATAAAATTTAGCTTAATATAAATATTAATATATAAAAACTAAGTAATAAATAAAGTTTATAAAATAAGTTTGCTAAAAAAATATTATAAGAATATTTATATAAAACAATAAAATATAAATTTATTTATAAATAAATATTTTGAAAAATATATTTTAAACTTATAAATTAAATTAATTAAGTAAAATTATAAAACTAAAAACTAGAAATTAAAATATAAGCTTTTAAATTTTATAAATATTTTAATAAATTATAAGTATTAATATATTTAAATAATAAACCCTGGTTATAGCTAGCTAATTATTAACGCTAATAAAAAGTATTATTATAATATAAATAAATAAAAACTTAAGCAGTAAATTAAAAATAAAAAAATTAACGTTAAAGCTAGTATTTTTATTTAAATTAATTATATCTACTTTAAAGCTAGCTTTATAAATAATATAAATAATTATAAAAATAGCGATATTAGCATTTATTGTTGCAGCACTAGTTATTATTACACTTAAGCTAGTTATAATTATATTTAAGCAAATTAATTAATTAATATTTATATTTATAATATTTTAATTAATAAAAATTATTATAACGCTAATATAATTTATATTAAAAATAAGTTAATTTATAAATATATTAACTTTTAAGCTAATAGTTTAATAAAAAAAACTAAAAAAAAAAAAAAAACTTAAAAAAAAAAATTTAAAACTATTTTTATTATTATTAAAAATAATTATTATATTAAGTTTATTAAATATTAAAAGTTTTAAGCTTATAGCTTTAAAAATATATAATAAATTTATAAACGTTAATATATTTTTAATTTAAATTAAATTTTATTTAAAATAATATTTAATAA